>BMAO01031492.1:0-117196 GCA_019973975.1 Trichonephila clavata | reverse complement strand
CTACACAATTGTCATGACACACAATCACGACACAGTTTTCTTGTGGACTTGCGTTTATTAATTTCTCATAACTTCTGTACATTTACATTGGAGTTGCAGGGCATGCGCAGTTCAGGCAGCGCAATTGGGATTGCGCAGACACAGTTTATACATACATTACTACAGACACAACAACACACTCTACTCTCTTAATTACACAAATAGCGCTTCGTATGCCGTGAACTAACATACCGCCCCACATTGCACTGGTTACACCATGCAATCACTGTATTAATAATTAACACAAAATATATCTAAATTGTTAATCACTCAAATTCCACAAAAGACACTTAAAGAAATGCACTACATTGAAAATAAATTTAAAAAAAACAATTCACTTGAATTGATTAAAACACACAAAAATAAATTTTATCAACAGTATTTAATCATTTGGCATTGGCAAAACACAAACTTTAGATATGGCTCTTTTACAAGTACTAAATTGAGTTTTCACTTTAACTACACGAATTTTGTTTTTTATGAAGAAAGGACCACAAAAGTCGACACCCGAGCAGTTAAAAGGGTAGTCAGTGGTAACCCTTTCCTTAGGCAGATTGCCCATTATTTGAGATGTTATAACAGGTTTACATTTAAAACAGATTATACATTTGTGAACAATTTTTCTACAAAGATTGCGACCATTGAGAGGCCAAAATTTTTCGCGAACATAATTCAAAAGTGAAAAAGCACCAACATGAAAGTATTTGTTATGCAAATATTCAATTATCATACATGAGACAAATTATGGATTTTAGGCAAAATAATTTGATGTATTTGATTAAAAGGAAAATTTGTATTACCTAATCGGCCACCCACTCTAAGCACTCCATCTGAATCCAAAAATGGATTGAGACTTTTCAACTTACTTTTTGGCAAGATAGGTTTTTGTTTTTCTATACATTTTATTTCTACTGAAAATTCTTGCCTTTGTACACTTTTTATTAAGAAGATCTCTGCTTTCTCCAATTCATCTACTGTTAGTGGGCCACTGGCTTTGACCTTCCTCCTCAGTTGTATATGAACCTAAAAATATAACTTAAGATACGCAAAATGGTTAAATAGTTATTACTAAGGTTACACAAATTGTTCACAAAGTCATTCACAAAATGTAAAAAGTGGCACTTCATTCTCAAGTTTTTCACGGACACTGTTCTTCAGTTCTGAATTGTACGCATCGTTGTTTTCACTAATGTTCACAGGTTTGTTCGATAATCACTGCCAGATAGAAACTCTGGACCGTTCCACCACATTTCTTGGTTCAGAAGTTTGTCAGGATCTACTCCACGAGAAATCAAATCTGCAGGATTCTGGTTGGATGGCACATGTTTCCATTGCCGTACAGGGAACAAATCTTGAAGCTTAGCAATTCTATTCTGCACAAATGTTTTAAGGTCCATCGGTTCTTTTTGTAGCCAAGACAACACTATCATTGAATCAGTCCACAGATAAACTTTAACTGATTCCAGCTTCAAGGCATCAATCACTCTTTTCACAAGTTTGGACAAAAGGACAGCGGCGCACAGTTCCAATCTTGGAATAGTTAGACTCTTAATTGGTGAAACTCTCGATTTGCTAGTAATTAATCTCACTAAAGTCACTCCCGAATTATTTTTTGATTTGCAATACACTGCAGCTCCATAGCAGCGCTCTGACGCATCAGAAAATCCATGAATCTCTATAGATGTAGGATTCTCAATTACTACACGTCTTTGGATATTTATGTTATTTAGGCTCTCTAGCCCAATTAACAACTGGTGCCATTGATCATACACTTTCTTTGGGAGTGGATCTTTCCAGTCAATACTAAGTCTCCAAAGCCTCTGCATAAACATCTTGGCGTTGGACACCACGGGTCCCACAAGACCCAAAGGATCAAACAGTCTCGCAATAGTTGACAAAACGCTTCTCTTGGTATACGAATCACTAAGTATCACGTCAATTTTAAACGAAAAAGTGTCTCTTCCTGGGTCCCAGGACACACCTAAGGTTTTGGTCTCATTTGGTCTAGAAAAATCGTAGATTCCATTTATACTCTGCGAAAGTTCAGGATGATTTCCCCTGATTTTATGCAATTCCATGCCTGCACTTTTCAAAATTTCAATTAACTGATATCGTAGCTCCTTAGCCTTTTCTAAGGTGTCCGCCCGCATAACGCATCGTCCATGTAGAAATTGCTTCGAAGGACTGGTGCTGCTATCGGAATTTATTTTCTTCATCATAGGACAATTGTTTCAATGTTCGTTGCGCTAAGTATGGGGCACTGGTCGTCCCGTACGTGACTGTTTGAAGCTCATATGTTTTTACTCGGTCGTGTTTATTGTCCTTCCACAATATTTGTTGCAGACAGCGTTGTTCGGAATCAATTAGGATCATTCGATACATTTTTTTGATGTCCGCAGTCAGTGCATATCTGTAAGTACGGAATCTAATCATCTGGGCATATAAGTCATCTTGGATGACTCCTCCATTGTACTGAATATCATTCAGTGATAATCCATTATCTGTAGGACTAGACGCATTGTAGACCACTCTCACCTTAGTAGTACTTTTTTCGGGTCTATAGACGCCATGATGAGGTAAGAAATAGTTCATCTTCGAATTATTTTCTTCTACCTTCACTTCTTTCATATGTCCCAATTGTTCATATTCTTGCATGAATTCTCTATACAATTTTAGATATTGTGGATCCCTTTCCAATCTAAGCCACAATGCATTTAATCGTTTGAGAGCAATGCCCTGGAATTCCCTAAACAATTTGGATCACCCTTAAGGGGCATTTTAACTATGTACCGTCCCTCCTCGTCTCTAGAATGTGTTTTCATAAAGTGTTCCTCACATAAACTAGCCTCATTACTTTTTGTTTGCACTATCTCCACATTTTCTACTTCCCAAAATTTTTGCAACGTTTTATTTAAATCCTCGTCCTTAACTAAACCGCAATGAACTTTAGTTTCATTAAATGAATCTACATTACCACTTACAACGTAACCAAAAACCGTGTTTTGTAAAATTAGATCTGAATTTTTTATCTTAAATTTTTCCGGTCTCAATAGTTCAAAAAATATTTCTGCACCTAACAACATGTCTATTTTATCTGGAATATTAAAACGTTCATCAGCTAACTCCACTACATCTGAAAAATTAACACTAGTATTAAACGTATTACTTGGAATAAAATCTGTGATTTTCTTAACTACTAACATATTTAAATCCTTCACGAATGTATTATTTTTATTTGAAATAGTCGTTTTAACGCAACCGTTAACAATCATAGATGCATCATTTAAACATGAGATCAAAGTATTAATCTTTTCACTTTTCAGTTGTAATTTATTGGCGCACTCCTTAGTTATAAGACAAACCATACTGCCTCCATCTAACAAACACCTACATTCATGCCAATTCGAATATTTATCCTTAATTAATACGCGAGCTGTGCTCAGTAAGCATCTTTTAATTTTGTTATGACTAAATGTAGTCGCCACGATTTCTTGCTTGTTTATATTTGAATTAGGAACGAACGGAGGGGCAGAAGAATTATAAGATATCGTTTGCGATCTCTCTTCAAGGACCGAAGGAGGCCCGATTTGGGGAGTTGGGATACTTTTTATTTCTCTTTGAAAATGAAGCAATTTATTATGCGGCTTCTTACAAACTATGCAATTTCTAGAGCGACACTGTTTTACACAACATTCTGGGATAGACATTTAAAGCACATTTTATTGTTTTTAACAAAATCTACTCTTTCATTTATCGAAAAACCTTTAAACTGAGGGCAAAATTGCAAAGCATGTGCTTCATTTTTACACAACACACATTTTTCATTCTTTATTTCAGAAAAAAATACGCTCGAACCTCCTCTCTGACTTCGCGAGCTGTTATATCTCTGATGTTTATTGAACTCAAATCGTTTATTTTCATTTCCAGTGAAGGACCTGGAAAATGTATTAGACTCACTTTTAATTTTACCTTTACAAGATAAATAAATATCACATTCTCGCCCTAACTCGTGGGGTTTAAAAAATGTTTCTCCTTGTTTTACATTAATATGAGTCACTAATTCTCTGTCAAGAGTGCTCATCATTTTATCCGCAACAATTAATTCACATACTGACTTAAATTCATTAACATTTCGTAACTGACAGTAATACTCAAATGTTGCACTTAACCTAGACGCAAATTGAACATAACTCTCTGAATTTAATTTTTGAGTTTTACGAAAATTATTATAGCATTCTTGCGGTGTAGGCTGAAATTCTTTCAAAACTAAATTTTTTAGTTTTTCATAACTGCGCAATTCTTCCTCTGACACATAAATCATTAAGTTATTCGCTCTCTCTCCTAAGATATTTAAAAGAATTTCCGATTTCCATTCTTCGGGAACCCCTTTCGTTTTGAAAGCTTTCTCTAATGACTGAAAAAATAAATTATATGACTCAACACGCGAGGGTACAGAGATAGTTAATGTTTTTACACTTTTTATTAACGTTTCGATACTAATATTGTTACATGTTTCGGTGACGCTCACTGTTGAAAGTGAAGAATCATGTGTTAAATCTTTCCGAATATTAGCAAGCTCTAATTGCTTCTCTAACTGTGCTAACTTAATTTTCTCTAACTCTAAATTTGCTTCAATCGCAGATTTTTTAATTCTCGTTTCTTCAACGGCATAGTCAATAACAGTTTTAACTAATTCTGTGTCTGCATTATACACTTCACTACTTTCAATTAAAATTTTCAAATCAAGAACTTTTGCATTCTCTGGCACAGTTAGTTTTAATTCCTCCGCGACAAGTTTTAACTCGTCTTTCTTCAACTTAGCAATTAAAGACATAATTAAATAATTAAAATTCTCACAAAAATTCAAAGAACATTGCTCTCACCTCACATCACTGGCTGCCGAACTTGGCTGTTTACACAAATCACTGTTTGCCGCACTTGGCTTTTCACTTAATCTTTTTTTTTTAATCCATAGGTTAATCCATTAGCTCTTCTCTGGCCTCGTAAGGACCAGTGTTTATTTCGATAGCTCTAACACGTAAGTGGACTGAAGAGTTTCTAGCACATATTGCTCATGACACACAATCACGACACCGTTTTCTTGTGGACTTGTGTTTATTAATTTCTCATAACTTCTGTACATTTACATTGGAGTTGCAGGGCATGCGCAGTTCACGCAGCGCAATTGGGATTGCGCAGACACAGTTTATACATACATTACTACAGACACAACAACACACTCTACTCTCTTAATTACACAAATAGCGCTTCGTATGCTGTGAACTGACACTAAGTTTTCTACTGACTATAACAACAAAAATAGATAAATATGTTTTATTTTTTTATGTGTTTTGAATTGTTTGATAATAAATACATCATTTGATATTATTACATTTGCAAATATTATTATTATATTTGCATCTTGCGTTTTGCTTCAAACGCGGTTTTAAAAGTGTTAGTTTTTTTTTTATTTCAGTTCTGTAGGTAAGTACATATTTCGTACTTATTATTAAAATATTGCATATCTTTTCCTACCTCACAACACCTACGACATTGGGAGCACACAAGAATTTTTCAAGGGGGAGGGGGGTCAAAAGTCTACTATTCTCATATATCCCAAAACGCAGCCAAACATATTTTTTCGATTTTGTAGACTGTCGGGAACAAAAAGCACAATAAAAAATAAGCTACTGATTAAATAATCAGCATTAATTAATAAAAAATTATAAGCAAAAAATACTTGTTTTACGTTATGGTATTATAATCAATCAGAAAAAAAATCAAGGGCTATGTGAGAGGGCCCGGACCCGTGGATCCTCTCCCCCCCCCTCGTGTGCGCTACTCCCACTGCGTGGACCGTAACACATTGAAAAAATTAGAAGTAGCCCGTACACTGGAAAACAAAATTAGAGGGTCCGGACCCATGGACCCTCTCCCCCCTCTTCGCTATTCACACTGGGTGAACCGTAACACATTGAAAAAATTAGAAGTAGCCCGTACCCTGGGAAAGTCTGCTCACCCCTGCTCTAAACTATTCCGGGGTATATTATGAAATATCAATATCAAAATTTTTGTCTATTGATTAAAACATATATTTTCCCAAAGAGCTGCACATCTCCACAGTGTGTATTCAGAGATACGAGGACCGAACTCATGACATGCCAGCCACCACTAGGCTATCACGGCCACTATACAGATTTCGCAGTTACAACAAATACAAGATTGTGTGTTCCAATTTTTACTTCAGAGGAAAACACTTGACAGCATCTGCCATGTTTCCATTAGGATCTTGTGAGCTTGATGAAGATAAACAATTCTTACAAATATTTTTTTTCTCGAAAGTATTTGCAAATAAAGGGTTAGAACCCTATCTCTAGTTTCCAGAACATTAGGCTGTCATAAAGCCAATTTATCGGTTAATCTGACCATTCATAGAGTTCCAAGTTAAGTCGAGGTGTTTGGTTATCTCACGAAGGAGAAGCAAACGTATACTCTACATATCAGCCAAAAAACAAATAGCATGTTACATTTCGTCAGAGATCTCTGATTGGCTAGTTTACCAACAGAAAATTAAAGCTCTCTTTCGTTTTTGAATTGACCATCTCTTAGCACTCTCTATACTTACTTAATTCTCTTAAGTCAATCTCGAAAACCTCCTGCTGCCGACCGTGAAGAGAATAACGACTTACACTGACCATAGCAAAAATAACTGAAATTACAAGAATATCGAAGTGCAAGTCTTTAATGAAATGATCGGAGAATTTGGTAAGATGTTCTGTCTCACAATTTTAACTGTTCACGTTGTGCATAATTTTTTTTTCTTTTCGGTTCAAAATCAAACTTGATTTTATTTCTTCTATTTAATTGAGTTTACTTTATTTAAGGAGTTAGAAATTTTTTTTTTCCCCCTTTGCTTCAATCATGGTAAGAAATGAAAATACCGCTTTTTCAAGAGGAAATCCAAAATTAGTTTGGCTCAGTGGAAAGATTTAATGAATAATGCTTTGCTTTCTGTGATGTGCCTTTTCCTATCTGAATTTTTTCAGTATTACGATTGTAATGCTGATTTCAGTATTAAAATTACTGATCAGTATTTCAGTGTGTATTACCTAAATATATATTTAATAGTGCAAATACATTTGAGAGAAAAAAACAGCTTTCTTTCAAAATTATTCTTTAAATGGAATTATATATATTTTTTAATTTATTGCAATTATTTATTTATTTTTTTTTTTTTTTTTTTTTTATTTTTTTTTTTTTTTTTTTTTTTGAGGATTTTCTTTAGAAATGCAAATTTTAGCTTCATTAAAAATTCAATAATGCGTGTGTATCACTTTAATTACATAATAGTTGTAAAAAAATTAATTTAATAGCAGAAAAAAGTAGTTTTGTAATGTATATTACAATAATTTATCAGAGGTAATAAGAAATGTTTTAAAATTCTAAGTAATCCTATGAAATTCAATAGGATTCTAATCAATTTACAGATAAAAAATACGTGGAAACCTAATTTCTAATAGATGTATGCCTAATTTTTTATAGAAAGTCAAAATCCGAAAACTAATTTCTCTATCGTTTAACTCTGATTTATTATAAGAGAATTATTGTTGTGAAAATACTTAATAAACACATAATGTGTTATGCAAATAATAACTTACAGGTATCTTATAAAAATAAATAGTATAATAAAATCTTTCTGGAAATCTTTAACCACTGTTTTAATATCTTTCTTAGTAACTTTTGATAATTAGTCTTTTCTTTCAATTTCACAAGATCTTGTACAATATTGTTTATATACACTTACTAGAAAAAGTCTGCGTTCACCCAATACAAATCATACAGCAAAGGTAAAATTTAATTGAAATATATTTTTTTTTCTAATAAAATTTCATGAATTTGTTTACTATTACTTAAATATTAAGCAAGAATTCGTTAATTTCGAATTAAAACTAAGAACGGTAACCGGAGCTCTGTAACGTAACACACAAACAGTAGGCAGAAAAAGTCAACGTTCACTATTTGAATATTCTTGATTCATGGATTTATTATCAACAAGCGTTATAGGTTAAGAGAATTTTTACATTCAGTTATCAAGTAAAATAGCTTAAGAAAGTTGTGACGCAATAATTTTTACGTTTATGGGAGACACGAAGCAATTCAAGGACATGGAAAATAAAAGGAAGGAAATTAGTATCAATGAGGGTAAAATGTATGTGAAAATGTGCAAAGATGAAAAAAAGTCGTCGGAATATTGCCAGATCCGTTAGATGGCAGTATTCATCTATCTAGCGTACTATTAATAACTAAATCTACAGGAGTTTGCATATCAAACCTCGTTCAGGTCGACCATCTAATCAGAGAAAAACGAAGTATGATATCCTTGTTGAAAGAAAAGAAAAACGCGTTTGACTGCAACTCTAATACCAACAGACAATCACGGGAAGTTTAACAAAAACATTAGTATAGATACTGCAAGAAAAATCTTGAAAAAGACAGAACACCGTAGTCGAGTGCCTCTCAGAAAGCCTTTTATTTCAATGACCAATAAACATGAGCCTCCAGTGATATTCTCCGATGAGAGCAAATTTTGCATCTTCGACATGAAAGATCGTAAATTGGTATGGAAAATATGGATGGTATGTGTATGGAATTTAACACACCGGTTGAGTGAGACGTATATATACTCCGATGGCACTTCAAACGTTAAAGTCGTATGGTAGCTTTAGCGTCAAAGTATATTATCATTGAATTTTTGCATTGTTATTTGTATGGAAGGGGGGGGGGCGTAATGAAAGTTATGATTGAATATTGGGTCGCAAGTTTTGAAAGTTTGAGAAGTACTGCTATATGTGATCAACAAGCATTCTTGAATCTTTCGGCCACAACTTTATCAGAAATATACAAACCCTCGTTTTGATATATATAAGAATGTAGTTTTCGTTAAAACTACATTTTATCGATGTTTTCCCTCCTCCTTTTACGCTACGATCCATATTTTTCACTTTTCAGTCTGTAACCCAATGACCTATAGCAGTGTTTCTCAACCTTTTTTGACTATAACACCCATAAGCCTTTGAAAAATTCTTATGCCCCCTCCCCCTATGTATATATATATATATATAGAAATATAAATGAAACTTGAAGAAGGGTTTCAGAAAATCTCTGGAAAATTATTATTATTACAGTAAGTAAATTTTCAAAAACTGAAATAAAACTGAAATAAATTGGAAAACTGAAATAAAATAAAAAATTTAGTGAGGTCCTTGCGCTTGATGCTTGTTGTAAAAAGATTTCATGTCGGGTTCCAGTTTAGTTAACTTTAGTCTCTAGTTTTCCCATTTTGTTATATCCAGTCTATTTCTTCGTTTTAGCAGCAGATCATTTATGGCAATAAGTCCACATTCAGTTAAATATGAAGATGGAAATGGTAACAATAGTTCTCTTGCGCATTTGTTTTTATTTGGATATTTGATTTCGGATTCTTCACAAAGCCATGCCTTACTCCTTTTATATTAAAGAATAATCTGATTGGCGCATCGTTTTGCATTTATGCAAATTTTTCTTAATACTGTAAATATGAAGTACAGTAAGATCACGTTTAACGCTGTTTCGTTTAGTTCTGTTTCGGTTTAACGCTCTTTTATTTGAATTGTGGGATGCCCGAAATTGCACGCATCCTAACGCTTCGTGCAATTTCGGGGAATCCGGTATGAAACAAAATTTTAAACATTGCACCGAATACTGACGAATTTTCCTTTTACTTGACCCACTCATTTCACTCTGGGCTTAAAAAAATGAAAAACTTAATATGCACTGAAGTACCAAATACAAAAAAAGAGAGAGAGAAAACTTTTTTTATATGACAAATGTTTCTGGAAAATTATGCTTCTAAAAATGAAATTAATAAAAATAACCAACTAAATTTACTTACCATTCGTATATTTCTTTTATTTATCAATATGTATTTTTTTAAACAACGCAGGACTCTTTATAACAATTTTACAGACATTTAATTTGAATCAACATCCATGATTAATATATAAATGAACTATATTACAAAACTAGATCTCAGCATTTTAATTATTTCACACCATTCGAAACAAAAAGCAGGATTGTATTTGGAAAGAATATTTAATAGTTATGGGGGCGAACAGATATTTAATATTTTATTACAATTTGTCTCATATTACACAAACAAGTAGTGAAAAGGGTTTTTATAATAGGCTATATTAGTAATAAATAGATCATTTGTGCTCTGAGCCCTTTTTCGAATTGCCCCCCCCCCCTTAAGAATCAAATTGCCCTCTTGTGGAGCGTAGGCCTCATGTTGAGAAACACTGATCTATATACTCAGTTCCTCCCTTGTGGTGTTCCTCAATTTCTAAATTAAACAGGTTTTCGACTTAAAAATTTTTATGTCGAAGTTAGAGTGAGATTGGTAGATAACTTAAAACTACATTATTAAAGTTTAATTATAAATTTTTATACAATAATACTATCATATATTTTTATTTAGATGTGTTATATTGTTTCTTTCGTTTTTGTTTTGTTTTTCATGCCTCCCAGTTTAGAAAACCATTGCATAAAGGTAACGATTGTCGGGTGAGTGAGTGAATGTTAACGTCGCACTATTCAACTACACGAGAGCTTTTGGCAACGGACCTCATAATTTTGAACCACGGTCAAGTGACGAGGACGATTTACCTGAGGTTGCACCCCCACTTCTTTCCACACCATACTAACGGGAGGACGGTTTTTGAGCTTCGACAGATTTAACGTGCATTGCTTTTCTACAAGGCAGGTCTTCAGTGGAACTGGGCTCAAACTCATAACATGCCGGCCACGAGTCCGCACAATTGTTGGGAGTCGCAACTCGAAACTTTTTTTTTTCACTTTTATTTGCGTTATTTTTCTCCTTAAGTGGAGAGTTTGAATTGCTGTGGATACAATTTCGAATTTAAATAGAATTAACGGACTGTAAAATTTAAGAAATTTGATGGAATGAATTTAAGAATAGAAATGAATAGTTTTGAATAAATCATTAAAAAAGAATAGAATTTCGACAGAATAAGAATTTTAGCACATTAATACTTCCCCAAGAACAAAGTTTTAACATACCCCACTTTACTCCCCGAATGAGATCATATCGCGAATATGCGCATAACCGAATATTTTAAATTTTATGTATATTTATTAATGTAGGTTTAATTTTCGTACATAAGATATATTTTATAATCAATTTCTATATACTTTATCCTTTTATTTTCTATATTCGAACTATGTTTAATACATTCAAAAAAGATTCAAATTTCTGTGGAAATTTTCGCATATGGAAAAAATGAAAGGCTTTTTTAAATGAATTATTCAACTATGGAAATTAAAAGAAATTATATTATTATTACTACTGCAGTGGATCAGGTAAAATCTCTAGGTGAACTGTAGTTAACCCGTCACTTATTATGATAAGTATATCAATTTCAGAATCCATGTGTTTATTCTAGTGGATATGAATTAAATACATTCAAAAGAGTTGTACCAATTTTGGTTAATATTAATAATATTTTTTTAATAATGAATGATTGCATGAAGTGCTTGGTTCTTAAGAGAATTAACTAATTGAGAACCAAACCGACAGGTTTTTTTGTGTTGTCAATAATTATAAATTTTAGAATGCTACGCACACAAAGCACAGAATTTTGTCACAGATATATAATTTGCTTACACCGTTTTTCTTTTTGCTTTATTTGACACCTATACTTTCATATTCTTCCTGTTTTGAAGCCTTTAAAAAATACTTAATAATGCTCAAGATCCTATGACCTCTAAATTATAATTCAGCTTCTGACGTCAAGTAAAAGAAAAAAAAAAGAGATTGAATGAGCTGTTTTTGAAATAATGTGAATCAACAAAATTAATAAGTAAGAAATTCTTTTTATTTTTTTAATAATTTATATCATTACCAAAAATTATATCCCAATCAACATAAAAATATTGATATCTGCATTTATTTAAAATGCTACTTCAAATAAAAAAAAAAATTAATCAACTGAATGATTTCTTAAGTTTTTTGTTGTTCTAGTTTTAGCTGGGATTGATAACCATCTTTTTATGAAATAAATCTGATTACTTTAAGTAATTGCTAAAACAGACTCCATCACTGAAAATTCAGTTATTATATGTTATTAAAAGAGCCTCATATGCCATTAATTCTTGTAACTGTTTCAAAATTTCTCAACAAACTAAAAATTCTAAAATATTTTACTTCTGAAACTGACTACTTTTGGAATAGTTCAGTTATTACTCGTTAAATAATCGAACATTTTCATCACTTACACACATATTTGGAAAAAAAAAATTCTTAATTCCTGTAATAAACTTACTAATAAATAATTAATTTATTAAATTCTGGAAAACATACCTAAGATGTATTCATTATTGGCTTAGGTAAGATATCATGAATATTTTTTCCATCTCCATTTCTGATTCAAAATGAAAATGACTATTGTTTTGTCCTTTAGAATCATACAAAATTTTCGATTATACTATACGCTTCTACAATACTATCTAAAGCGCTGCAAAAAAAAAAAATTTTAATTTTTTACTCGTTTTAATAACTTTTTTAGTTTAGAGAAGAAAAAAAACTTAAATTCCTGAAATGTATCTAATAAAATTTTGTTCTCCATATAACAATGTAGGGGGGAGGGAGATAATTTTATATCTTCATGATTTGAACTCATCTCATTAAAAAATATGGTTATCAACGTAACAATGCCTTTCATAATATTATCATTATAACAAGAACGTAAAATCGCATTATAAACAAAGTTTTGTATTTTTTCTTGAATCAACAGGAATTTAAATAGCCTGCCATTGACCTTTGTAATCAGCGGCCATTTTCCACACCCTATCTTCAGAAACATATTTCACTCAACTTTTGCAATACGACTTTTACTTTTATAAAAGAAAAAAAAATTGCAAAACAGATCATCCGGTATGTGGCACGATCACGAAGTCTATTTTGTTGGTCCATTCAGAATAACCATCTTCAAAGTATTTCTACAACAAGAAATAAGAAAAAAAAGAGAAAAAAAATGGCGTCTTTTTCGGAATAATTTCTGATGATTAAGAAGACAGGTCTCATTTGCAAAGTGAACTTTTTACTCTAGCACATGGAAGGGAAAAAAATGCAAACAAAATAAGGATGAAAAAGGTCTGCTTAAGTGGGATTGGGTCGGGCCACTCGCAACTTAAAAATAAATAAATACACAACTAAAATAAACTCGTCTTGGTGCCTTTGGGGTTTGCGGTTTTCTCCCCGCCTCGGGCTAGATGTGAGTCATCTAATAATGTTGACAATAAGAAGAGGGTAGCTAGACAAACACCTGAAAAGTGCTTCTGAATATTTGAAGATGCGCTTCAGCGATCGCGAATTGTGCTGTTTTCATGTGCCCTTAGAAATAGCAGTTGAAATGAATACAACATTTAAGGTTTCCGATTGATGGACCAGAAATAGATTTCTTTTACAAAATTTTCAACAGAGAGGACTTTTTATTTGTTGCAATAATTTTTAGAGTAGCAATACATTCAAAGGAAATTTTTAAAAAAGTAACATAAAAAAAAAAAAATTAAGTCAATTTCTCCTTAGATCAACAAAAATAAAATTTATTTAAGTTACTTTTTATTAAGTAGTTACAATTAATATAAATATATATACACATATGACAGAATCACAACATTAAGCGGCAATTAAATTTTATTAATTATCATTAAAGTATCGCATTGGCATCCAAAACAATCGTATACACAATATTTCTGTTCAGCTTTGAAACGTGATAAAAAAAAAATCTGTTAAAGTTTTGACCCAAATCACTAAAAATGAAGACAACGTGGCTGCTTCTGTAATTCTTTATACAATTAATTTCAGTCAATTTAAATTAATTATAATTAAATTATCGTATTGTTATCCAAAACAATAGTGTATAGAAAATTTCAGCTCAAATCAACGCTTTAAAATGTGTGAGGAAAAAAACCTTTTCAAGTTTTGACACAAGTCGCCAAAATGGTTGCTAAGTCGCCCAAAATGATGCCAACGTGGCTGTATTTGTAATTCCTTGAATAATTAGTTTTAATCAATTAATTTTTATTAATTATGATTAAATTACTGTATTGTCATCCAAAATAAGCGTGTATATACAATTTCAGCTCAATTGAGTGCTTTAAGATGCATTTTATTAAAGATTGAAAATTTGAACAAGATAAATATAGGGAGAGAGTGAGCCAATAGTAGGAATTGAATAAAGAGATGAAAGGGAAGAAAAGTAATACATTCTTTTTTCAGGTTTTAATAAAATTTTTGAAGAAGTAATATCCTCTGTCATACTGGTTGATTAAGGATTGATTATGATCATAGATTAAAAGTACTATGCAAGATTTATATATATATATATATATATATACTGTCATCTAAGAGAAAAGAGCTTATTTAACAAGGATATGGAGCTGCAGAAACAACCTTTCAGAATTTAAAAATAATTTATTTAAAGGGATTATAAAAAAAGGTTGAGTGTTATCCGTAAAAGCTGATTAGATTGATGTTTAAGAGCCCTACGAAAAGTGAGGGTTCGTAAATATTTAAAATATAAAATGATAAGGAATGCTCAATATATATATTGTGGGGAACACATGTATCGATAGGAGATTGAAACGACCTTGATTGTGTGTGTATATTATCACACAAAAGTGAACATAATCTCATAAATAAATTGCAAGAGTAAGCCTAAAATATTTTAAGGCTTTAGAGGCTTCCACCAGTTAAGGATTAATTATCGCTTATTACACTAAAGTAATGTTTAGTTCAACTGCAAAATCAGAGAATGCATTATTTTCGCAAATATTTCATGCATAATAACACAAGGATAATCAATATGATAGTTGCAATGATGCTTGTACATTTTGTAACTATTGGTTATTTAATTTATCTCATCAGTTTTATTGTAAAACATTTATCAGCTAGTTACACTAAAATTATTTTAATTGCATTCATTTTAATTAGCTATTATTTGTACACAGATTATTAATAATATACTTCACACACAAATCGGGAAAATTTTAGATTTATTAACCATAAACAATTACTTTCATATTATGAAACAGAATTATGGTGAAGTAATTTATAATTGATTTCTTAAGAACTTAATTCTTATAAAAAAAATTCGAAGGCATACAGAATTTAACTTCTGCTGCTTTTCCAATCATGATAATAAACATTTATTAAAAATATTGTATTATTTGTTTCTCTTTCTCTCTCTCTCTCTGTGTATATGTGTGTGCGCGCGCACTCAGAATTCGGAAAAGAATAAAAACTAAAATTTTATGGGCAAAACTTTCTACTTTCAATATCATAATTAAATTAAATTATTAAGAAAGCACTTACCATTAAAAAATGTGTAAGTTTCAGATAATTATGAAAACAAATATTTTTTTTAGTTAAATATTAGTTTATTTTTTTCCTTGATAGTTCTTAAATTGTATATTTGTTGTACATTTGCTTTTCCAATCTACTGAACTTCACTAATGATAATCTCAGAAAAGAAACCTATTTATATTTTGAACTGCTCTGAATATATTACATATATTTATCATCTTACGAAAAAAAATAAATATCTGTTATTTTATAACCATTTATGTTTAACAAAGAAAATGACCTTAGTTTTTCATTTTTTGAATTTGAATGCATTTAAGAAATCCTGATAAAAACCATTGATTATTTATTTGATACTGAATATTTAGTTCTGCTTCAACAGCATTTTATTTTGCCATCGTCTTTAAAACAATTGAACTAGAGGTATTTTAAATAATATCAATTTATTTATTTTATGTAACTCAACGATGCTTTTTTCGAAATTAAATCAATATTTAAAGATTCACAGAGATTTAAAATATTTAGATTTTCTTCACTATTTCTTTTGATCAAAGAATTTCATTCCTCACAACTAGGAAACGGAAATTGTGTTTCTGCTCAAGGAAATACATTATTTATCAAATATATTCAAATAATTTAACAACTGGTATTCAGATATCACTGTTCTAACGACAATTTTAAATTTTAAACACATTTTCACATTAATATTTTATTCTTGTAATATTTATATTAATTCCCTCTTCACAAACAACATATTAAAGACGACATTGGAACAATAAAAGTTACGATTATGAATAAATGTTATTGATTACTTATTACTTGATATTAACTTCGTCTAGCTTGAGATAAATTGATCAATTATATTGAAATAAAAGGTATTTTCTTATCAATATTTACTACTTGATATTTTTGTAAATATTAGTAAGTGAATGTTCATTTGATAAAAATTTGGGAGTATAAAATATTAGGCTGCATATTATTGAAATGGTTAAAAGATAGATCAATTCAACCGACTTACTCAATTCATTTCAGTGCGTTGCAATGAAATATACTCTTAAATTAAACAAAAAAAAGGCAAATTGTTTTCTGAAATTAAACTCATTCCAAATTCGGAGATTTACTTAAATGTCAGCCAAACATCTATCGGCATGTTTTGCACAAGAACGTTTTTTTCCCTCCTAATTCGATTATGCTTGAATTCATGCATTTATTTTTTTACCGATAAAGATTAAAATGAATTTTTCTTCTTATAATTTTTCTGAAAGTTGTAAAAAGTCGTCTTTTAAATTAATTAAGATAGTCTACCATCCGAAAATACAAAAGCACAGTTAATTTTCGTTTTATTATATTACATCAAATGTATATTTCTATTACTTTATTTTTTCCTTTAATACATCGTCATGTATTTACTCTACACTTGTTTCGACTATTAAATCAACTAAACTATATAATCACAGAATATCTCAGCCCACACCTTGCATTTTGTGGTTAGTTAAAATTATTATAACGTTGGAAAGTATTCTGTCACGTACGAAGTGACATAATTATATTACTAGGTACAATACAAATTTAAAATTTATTTTTCCTGAGGATTACGATACACGAAAAGTGGGAGAATATTCGTTGCATGCATTTCAAATTACATCTATTTTTATCTGTCATATAAGTATTTTCTTTTTATAGCTAAAAAAAAATTATTAATTTTTTAAATCTTTATTTTTTTTCTATTATGAATGAAAAACATCATACAGGAGATCTAGTTTCTGTCGCTGGTTTGAAATATTCACGAAAAACAAACACAAATTATAAGATAAGATATAAGTTTAAACTACCAAAATGAAAAGAAACTGAAATTACAAAATTAGTTTTATTAAAAAAGCGTTCACCACTTAAAAAATATACTTTTAAATATATATATCTTTAGTACTTCCCAAATTAGTCTTCTAAAAATAATCGTATATTTTTACAACTTATTCTGTTCTAAATTAGTTTACTATTACAATATTTTAAAACTTAAAAATCATCCTAACGTGTATGTATAAAGGAAAGAAGATAAAAAAAAACTGTACACTTGCTAGAAAAAGTCTGCGCGTTCAACCAGAATAAATCATACAGCTAAGGTAATATTTAATAGAAATATAATTTTTTTTAACAAAATTTCATGAATTTGCTTACTATTATTTAAATACTGAGCATGCAAGAATTCGTTAATTTTGAATTAAAACTACGTAAGATAACGAAAAATTTTGTAGCAAAGCACACAAATAGTAGGCAGAAAAAGTGAGTGTTCACTATTTGAATATTCTTGATTCCTGGAATTGTTATCAACAGACGTTATAGGTTAACTGAGTTTTTGTATTCAGTTATCAAGTAAAATAGCAAAAAAAAGTTGTGACGCAATAATTTTTGCGGCTTTTGGAGATACGAGGCAATTCAATGACATGGAAAATAAAAGGAAGGAAATTACAATCAGTGAGGATAAAATCATTGCGAAAAAGTGCAAAGATGAAAAAAAGTCGTCGGAATATTTCCAGATCCGTTGGTCGGCAGTATTCATTTAAACAGCGTGTTATTTTTAACTTAAAATCTACAAAAGTTTACACACCCAAACCTCGTTCAGGTCGTCCATCTAAACTCCAAATCAGAGAAAAACGAAGTATGATATCCATGGAGGAAAAAAAAATTGCGTTTGACTGCAACTCAAATAGCGACAGACATTCATGAGAAGTTTAACAAAAACATTTGGTCGGATACTGCAAAGAAAATCTTGATAAAAGCAGAACACCGTAGTCGAGTGCCTCGCAGAAAGCCTTATATTTTTTCAACGACCAGCCGGCTAAAAAGGAGAGCTTTTGCAAAAGAACATATACATAAGCCTCCGGAGTTCTGGAGGACTGATATTCTCTGATGAGAGCAAATCTTGCATCTTCGGCATAAAAGGTCGTAAATAGGTATGGACTAAACCTTGCTCAGAGCTTCAAAAATAGCATTTAGTACCAACGGCGATAGAGTTATGGTGCGGGGTGCATGGCGAGTATTGGTGTTGGCAAGTTGGAGTATATCGAATCAATTATGAACAAATATGATTACCTTGATGTCCTAAAAATAATTTAAACAAAAGTGCCACCAAACTCGGCTTAGGATCATCGTTTCGTTTCCAACATGGCAACGACGTTAAGCATACCGCTGAGATTGCGAAACTTTGGCTTTTGTATAATGTTCAAAATCACACTGCACATACCTCCGCAGTCACCTAATTTGAATCATATAGAACACCTATTAAATTTGTTGGAGCGTAAGATTTGTCAACACAATACATCTAACAAGAATATGCTGAAGAGTGTTCTTAAGGAGGGATAGGAGAAGATAAGCGCTGAGGAAACCAAGATTTGTCAATTCAATGCCGAAACGACTTCAGGAGGTTCTCTAAAGACGAAGTTATCCAACCAGCAACTAAATAGCTCAATATTCTCTTTTTAAATCATTTTTATAGTTACTACTAACACAGTGAACGCAGATTTTTAGTATCGCTGCAAACCTGTCTTTATTTTAAAAGCTATGAAAGCAAACCCAATTTACTTTTGTTATTTTGAATACTTGGAATAAACTAAACAAAATATAATTTTTAAAAAATTTCAGATTCCAGTTTTTAAATTTTTTTTTTCCATTGCCCATGTAAGCAATAGTGCGTGAACGCAGACTTTTTTTTAGCAAGAGTATATGTAGTTGTTTTATGTGATAGATGTGCAAAAGAAGAAAAGGAAAATAAGAAAGAAATATGTACATGTGAGAAAGAAAGAAGAAAGAATTTTAACCACTAATAGGTTGTGTGTGTTTTGTTTAAAAATTACTTTAGTCGAATAAATCATAAAAATAAATTTTTATTGGTATATTATCCTTTTTAAACATTCATTACTAGTGAAAGCAGGTATGAATTGTAATATACATAAACCTGATAAGTGATTCGCTGTTACCATACCTGCTTATTTGCAGCTTAAACGGTAACTCTTTTAGTAGGATTAAAGCCCCGCTTATTTTAATGATAAATGAAATTATTCATTATTCTAAACAATTATCATTTGAATGAATAACGTTGAATTGTTTCTATGTTAATAGTGGAAAAAGTGGATTATAAAATTTAAAACATCACATTATGAAATAATATAAAATCAGATAGTAAAGCAGAAGTTATATATTGTTCCAAACAAAACATGTAGCTTAAAAAATAGAAACATGTTGAGCTCAATGATTTCGAATTTCTTATAAATATATGGATGACATGTTGAGTTTGTGTTAACTAAGAAAGAAAAAACAATTGCGTTAAAGAATTAATCTTTTAATACTTAATGAATGGGCTGCTTTATCTCTACAGAACAAAAGCTTAAATAATTGGTCAACAATTGGACGTTCTTACATGCACAACTCAATAAATTTAAAATGAAAGTTTTTACAAATTTTCCAATAATTTTTGAAAATTAGGATACACAATATATAAGCTCTAAAACTCTGCCTTAACATAAAAAAGTTTGATTTAACCGAAACTTTTGAATCATTCTATTTTTAAAAAGTAATCACAAGAGGTAAAAATAAAAGGGATAAAGGAAAAAAACAAAGATGCATCATGGAAATCATAAAATATGCATGATGAATATTTTTACAACCTATTTTATGCCCCAAAACACACACAATCGTTTTCCATCTCATGTTTAAATTATATTGCTAACTTGTTGTTAAACATACAGCTAGGTATATATAAACTTTTTTTTTTTTCACATCAAAAGATCCTTACATTTCTCGGCAAAACTAATAACATCTTTTAGTCTTTTCGAATGAAATTAATCCTATCAGCTGTGTATTGCACAAATGTTAGGCAATATTGATAGGAAATAAATCGACAGGATCAATTTATGCCAATCCTTTTGATTTATGAAGAGAGAAATGGCACACCCAAACCAGATGTTCTATCCCTTCGGCAAATTTTCAAGATATTTACCTTACACGTGCATCAGATTATTGATATTGATAGTAATTTATCGCTAAATATAATTGTGCGTAATGATGCAAGAATTTCTCAGAATTAAGCTTCTTCGTACAATACAAATGTTTTATTTGTGTGTGTGTGGTGGTTTTCTTTGAAACATTAGCATTCCTGATTTACTGAGAACCCACTGTGAAGGGAGTTGAGAGGAAGTTCGAAGAAAATGATGCTAGCTAAGGTGGTGTCCTCGTCATTTAACCGAGGCTCAAAATTGTGAGGCCTGTTGCCAGTAGTCCACGTTTTGCTTCAGATTGCTAAGTAAATCAAATCATTGAAATGTTACCACATGGCAGAGAAACTTAATCAGAATGAAACATTTATTCATGAATGTGTGTGTATGTATATATATAATGGAGGTTTAGACTTTTTTAAAATTAATTTTAAGAATTTTTAAATTAACCCAGCATTACTCACGAGAGAAAAACGAACGAAAGTTCTCGCTTAGGGTTCCTTATATCCAAGAATGTTACATTCTGGTTTTACCATAAAATTTGTATACAAAGGTGGAAAAGGGAAGAAAAGTAGGAAATACAAAATGTTTATTACACTTTCCACACGTGAATTTAGTTTTTCTGTTCTTTTTATAAGGCATTCATTACTTAGTTTTTTTCTCATTTAGACTTCGTCTCGAGTAAGTGCGATGTTTTCACTGAATCTTAATTTTTTTTTCCTTCGTAATTTTGAAGAAGCATTACTTGCTGGTTTCTACATTCTTTACATTCTTCTATAAGTTAGACGCAGGGTATAACATACCCTGCGCGAGAAATGCCGGGTTGAAATCTTTACGTTATTTTTAAATGCACATTCTCTTCTAAATTTCGTCATGAGCTTGTGACCAGCATGAATTCGTGCATAGTGCCACTGAAGACTCGCTGTGTAGTGGACCGAAAAACGCTAAATCTATCGAGGCTGGCGTAGTATTTGGGAGAGGGATGTGCCAGCTTTGTAAGCACCCTGTGTATTGTTCTTAATATTAACTCCATTTAGATTCAGTGTAATGATTTCAAAATCATTATTCCTTAAAACTATTACATCACGTAAAAAATATGAGACTAAAATAAATATTTTTAGCAATTTCACGTATCCAAGGCTATTAAGAGATTAATTTCTTGAAAACAAAAGTAAATTAGATAGTAGCGGTTATTTTTGTAATGGCTTATCATTAACGATTAGATTTCGTTACACCAAGGTAACAAATCAATAACAATTTCTTATCAGTATGAGTACTAGGTTTATTGTAATATTTCGTGTAGTTTTGTGGTTTTCACACTTGTAAACCACCCTTCATAAAATATTTTTCATATTTAGAACCTTTTTTTTTTTTTTTTGTATTTTTCAAAATATTTTATATTCAAAAAATAATCTCCATTGTAAGATAATCCATATTAAGATGGATTGGATTATTACTTTCATATCTAAGATTTCTTTTTTCTCAGCAATTAATAACATTACTTGTTTCGCAAATTATTTACTTAGCGTGGTACACGTCATTTCAAATATAAAAAAAAATTTTAAGTCGATTCCTACTTTGAATGGATGAATAGAAAGTATTTTATAAACGATTGAAAATTTGAACAAGATATATATATATATATATGTGTGGAATCGGGGTGGTTGTGTGGAGTCGTCATGAATCTCTCAAAAAAAAAAAAAAGCAGGCTGTCTTCGCGCGCAGGCGCAGCTGATCGAAAGTAAAACCAAAACTTTTGCTGAGAGAAGACGGAGAGAAAAGAGACTGAGGTTTGCGAGCAGGCGTTCCCGTCGTAGTCACATCATGGAAATCTATTTGTTAGAAATTAGAAACTTAGAATTAATTAATTGTTGTTAAGTTTTAAATAAATCAGAAGAAAGTCAAAAGCTTTAGACCCTTGTTGTCTCCCACATATATATGTATATATATATATATATATATATAGGGAGAGATTGGATAGGGAGGAATTGAAAAAAGAGCTTGCTTTATTTGCATTGTTGTAACAATGCACACCCAATTTGGCTAGTTTGGCTGAAAAACCGGTTTTCGACTCCAACTTTTGTCATTGTTTTAACAGTTACGTTGTTACAACTAAGGAGACGAATCTAAGTTTTCTTCGAAAACAAGTAATTAATTTGATTTTAATTTAATTAATGAATAAATATTTGAAAAAATTGTATTAACATCAAGTGTGTGTACATGTTTAAAAAAATTTATTTGAATTTGATTGGATGAATAGAAAGTATTTTATTAAAGATTGAAAATTTGAACAAGATAAATATATATATAAATAAATATAGAGAAGAGAGAGCATAGTAGGAATTGAAAAAAAGTTTTAACTTGGAGAAAAATTGTGATAAAAAAATATATTTCAATATCTTTAAGATCGCATTTTGTAATCTGAAAGTCATAAAATCGAATGTGTGTGTGTGTGTGTGTGTGTATGCATAGATTTGAACAGATAATTCGTCACAGAGTATCCAAATATTATGTCGAAATAAATAAAAAAAATTATAAATATATTAGCCGTTACCCGCTCTCTTCCATTTGTGTTTCATAATGTTATATGAATATATACTGTTAAGTGGCACACACAAGGGGGGGGGGGTCCTCGGTTCCGAACCCCTCCCCCTAAAGCCCTTGATTTTTTTCCTATTGTTTGTAATCCTATGCATATAGTACGTAAAATTTAATTTCGCATGTGTAATTAATAATTAATTTTATTAATTAATGCTAGTTATTCATTCAATAATAAATTTTTTACTGTTTTTTTGCAACCGAAAATCGACAAAATCAAAAGAACATGTTCGGTGGCGTATTGGAACATGATACGAGAATAGTGGGCTTTCAACCCTGAATTCCCCCCCCCCTTCCTAGAAAAATTCTTGTGTCCGTTACTGATACTGTTTATTTTTTATATAAATTGTTGATATCCCTAGCATTAAGTGTTCGATTGTATTAAAAAACTTTCTTATAACCCTCATTTCTTGATTTAAAGAAAAAGGACAGAGCTTCTAAATAATTATATCTAAAACTAAAGTAGAATTATCATTCGCACTCCCATAACCGGCTCCCCCAAAGTAGATTTCCACAAAACCTATTTTTAGTGTTCTACCGAACAAAGTAAACATGCCTGCCAAATTTAAATTCTAAATCAAAAAGCTCAAAAATTGAATTTTTTTTATCAATAGGCCTCGTAACCCCCTTTGAGATGTCAATATCCGAAAGACGCTTTCTGAGTGGATTTCAATTCAACAAAAGAAACAGGCATACCAAATTTCTTTACTATAGGTTTAGTAGTTCAAAAAGGGGAATATATATTTTTTTCAATACGCCCCAGTAATCCACCGCTCAGCCCATAGGAGTTGATTTTCGGAAAATCCGTTCTTAGCGGATCTCTATTCAACAAAAGAAACATGCTTACCAAATTTTAAGCATGCACGTCTAACAGTTCAAAAACAGGAATTTTTATCAATATCGCCTCTTAACCCGCCTTCTTGAGGGATGATTTTTGAAAACCCCTGTTCATAAAGAAACTCTAATCCATGAAAGGAACATGCCTACCAAATTTCAAGTCTATAGGTCGAATAATTCAAAAGCGGGAATATATGTATCCCTAACGCCTCTTAACCCATTTGTAACCCACCTTATATGGTTCAATTTTCACGCAAAATCTCTTCTGTAGTGGATCTTTGCTTTATGAAAAAACCTATCTGCCAAATTTCAAGTCTGTAGGTCTCATAGTTCTCAATCGAGAATATTTATCAGGCCCCTCAAACTTTGCAGCCTCCCTAGGTGGGGTTATTTTCACTAAACTCGTTTTATAGCGAATCTCTACTCCAGAAACGTACCTCTGCCAAATTTCATTTATGTAGGTCTAATAGTTCAAAGTGGAATATTTAACTATCACGCCCCTTAACCGCTCTCAATTACCTTCCTCCCTTTGGGGATCGATTTTCACAAAACTCTTTTTGTAGCGAATCTCTATTATATGAAACGAACATGCCTACCAAAGTTCAAGTCTTTGGGTCTTATAGTACTAAAACGATAATATATTTTTCTGCATCCCTTACCGCTCGAAAACCTGCTTAGGATTTGATTTTTTAAAAACCTTTTTTGAAGCTGATCTTTGCTTTATAACAGAAACTTGTCAGCCAAATTTCAAGTCTGTAGGTCTAATACAGTAATTCTCGGCCTTTTATTTATTTATTTTTTTGTTGCAGTACACTTTTAACAATTTCAATATTTGGCGGCACACTAACAATAAAATAAGTTTAAAAGAATTTTACTTATCTGTAATACACTATGTAAATTAGTTTATGGTAATAATTTTCAATGTTAAATAAAATAATACGTACGACAAAGACCACAAAATGTTTCATGAGTAATTAATTATATAAGAACACATTTAATGCGAAATTTGAGCCTGATGATTTTTAATAATTTCGTCTATATTTGGCAGTAAAAATAATAACTACTCTCTTTTCGTAATCTACTTCTAAAAGTCTCGATGTTTTTTTCATTTTTATATTTGTTAATGCTGAAAATCCGAATTCATGCAAATAAGATGCAGAAAATTGCAACAATATTTTTAAAGCCTTTTTGGCTATTATGAGATAATCACCTCTAATTTTAATCCAAAATGAATTTATTGACTCTTCCGAAGGTTTTGAAATTAAATCTTGAGTATTAAGAGCGAAATTAGTTTTTCTTCTTCATTCAAAGTTAATTCATGTACAGATGTATCCGTTCACAAATAGATTACTATCCAATAAAATCATTTATATACCACAAATACCGTGTTTATTTTTGTAAAACAGCCGAATGATTCGCTTCCGGATTCTATTTTTTCACAGAGTATAACTAAGAATTTTTAAAAAATTTGGTGGCACACTAAAGTGCCACGGCACAGCGGTTGAGAATCACTGGTCTAATAGTTCAAAAACTGGAATATTCATTTATAACAACCTTTGACCCCTCGCATCCCCTCCTTGGGGTTCGATTTTCGCAACAAAAAAAACAAAAAAAAAAAAAAAACTCGTTCTTAGCGGACCTCTACTCCATGAAAGGAGCATGCCTGCCAATTTTACAATTTGTAGGTCTAATAGTTCCTGAGATATCGAGATGAGTGTGTGTAAGAGTTGCTTTTCTCCTTATACATATACTAGCTGTTACCCGCCCGCTTCGCTGGGTATTTCATGATGTTTTATAAATTTTTACTGCTTATATATATGTATAAATTATTGATATCTAAGTCCTAGCATTAAGAATTCGATTGTATTGAAAAATATACTTATACCTGTAACTGTCGCCTGTTGATAAAAAAAGGGGCAGAACTCATCTAATTTGTATTTTCTAAAAATCTCTAAAATTGAAGTATAGAATGATATTTGCTCTTTCGTAACCCAAAAACCAAGTGGATTCCCGCAAAACCAATTTTCGGTGGATCTCTACTCCGTAAATTGAACATGCAAGCCAAATTTCAAGTCTAAATCTAACAGAAAAAAAGAAGTTTTACTATCAATATCCCCGTAATCCCGTTGAGAGCCGTTTTCCAAAAAAACCGCTCTTAGAGGATTTCAATTCAACAAAAGAAAAATGCAAACCAAATTTCATTATTATAGTCCTTGTAGCTCGAAAAAAGTAATTTTTTTTGTCAATACGTCCCAGTAACCCCCTGCATCCCCCCTAAGAACTTGATTTGCTTAAAATACATTCTTAGTGGATCTCTATTCAACAAAAGAAACATGCTTAACAAATTTCAAGTATATGGGTCTAACAATTAAAAACATTAATTTTTTTCTGTAACTCCTCTTGACCCCTCGCAAACATCCTTAGGGGTTAATTTTCGTTTCACTCTTTGTTAGAGGAACTCTATTCCATGAAAGGAACATGCCTACCAATTTTCAAGCAGGATGATCAAATAGTTTAAAAATGGAAATATTCATCGATTACGCCTCTTAAACTCCCGAAACTAAACTTGGTAGTTGATATTCGCAAAACCCATTTTGTAGCGGTTCTCTACTTTACGAAAGGAATCTGCTTATCAAATTTCAAGACTGTCCTTCTAACAGTTTAAAAATGGGGATAATTGTCTATAACGCCACTTGAGCCCCCACAACGCCACTTCTGGGTCCTTTTTCACAAAACCCATTTTGTAGGGGAATTGCACTCTATGAAAGGAATCTGCTTAGCAAAATTTGAAGACCGTGCGTCCAATTAATTAAAAATGCAAAAAAATTATCAATAACGCCCCTTGAACCCCCGCAACGCCACCTAGGGGTCGATTTTCACAAAACATATTTTGTAGTGTATCTCTATCCTATGAGAGGAATCTGCTTACCAAATTTCAAGACTGTGAGTCTAATGGTTTAAAAATAGAAATAATTATTTATATCTGCCCTTAACCCCCTGCAACACCCCTTGGGGGGCAATTTTCTCCAAACCCGTTTTCTAGCGGATATTTACTCCATGAAAGAAACATTTCTACCAATTTTCAAGCAGCTACGTCAAGTAGTTTAAAAACGAAAATATTTATCTATTACGCCACTTATAAACCGCAACGCTACTTAGAAGTCTGTTTTCACAAAACCTTCTTATAGCTGACTCTATTAAATAAATCTATTTAACAAATATAAAGACTGTGCGTCTAATAGTTTAAAAATGGAAATAATTATCTGTAACGCCCCTTAAGTCCCGCAACGCCACTTGGAGGCAATTTTCACGAAAGCCATTTTGTAGCGTATCTCTACCCTATGAGAGGAATCTGCTTACTAAGTTTCAAGACTGTACGTCTAATAACTTAAAAATCAAAATTTATAACGCCCCTTAAACCCTCCGCCCCCGCAACACCCCTTGTGGGTCAATTTTCCCAAAACCTGTTTTGTAGCGGATATTTACTCCATGAAAGAAACATTCCTACCAATTTTCAAGCAGGTAGGTCAAGTAGTTTAAAAACAAAAATATTTATTTATTACGCCACTTAATCCCCTGCAACGCCACTTAGAGGACTGTTTTCACAAAACTTTCTTATAGCTGATCTCTACTCTATGAAAGAAATCTATTTATCAAATATAAAGACTGCGTTTAATAGTTTAAAAATGGAAATAATTATCTATAACACCCCTTAAGTCCCGCAACGCCACTTGGAGGGCAATTTCCACGAAACCCATTTTGTAGCTTATCTCTACCCTATGAATAGGAATCTGCTTACTAAGTTTCAAGACTGTACGTCTAGTAACTTAAAAATCGGAATTTATAACGCCCCTTAAACCCTCCGCCCCCGCAACACCCCTTGTGGGTCAATTTTCCCAAAACCCATTTTGTAGCGGATATTTTCTCCAGGAAAGAAACATTCCTACCAATTTTCAAGCAGGTAGGTCGAGTAGTTTAAAAACGGATATATTTATCTATTACGCCCCTTAATCCCCCACAACGCCACTTAGAAGTCTGTTTTCACAAAACCTGTTTTGTAACTGATCATTATTCTACGAAAGGAATCTATTTATATCAAATTTAAAGACAGTGCGTCAAATAGTTTAAAAATTGAAATAATTATCTATAACGCCCCCTAAGCCCCTGCAACGCCACTTGGGGGTCGATTTTCACCAAACTCATTTTATAGCGGATCTCTACTCTCTGAAAGGAATCTGCTTACCCAATTTCAAGATTGTACATCAAGTAGTTTAAACATGGAAGCAATTATTTTTATCACCCCTTAACCCCCTTAACGCCCCTTGCGTTTCGAATTTCGGAAAATCCGTTCTTAGCTGACGTCTACTCTATGAAAGGAACATGTCTACCAAATTTCAAGTCTGTAGGTTGAATAGTTCCGGAGATATCGTGATTAGTCAGTCAGTCAGTCAGTCAGTCAGTGTGAGTGAGTCGCTTTTCTCCTTATACATATATAGATTTAAAATATTGGTAAGTATAGTTTTTCTTATATGCATTTTGTGAAATAAAAGATTTCTTGATAGCACATTCACTTAAAAGTTTCTATTTGTCACGTCTTTTTTATTTATTATTTTTTTTCCCCCTTCGCTAGTTGCTAAAAACTTAACTATTAGTCACACACACACACACATTTCCCATGTCAGTCCAATAAAAATTTGAAATTACCGCTAAGAAAGATTCTCTCATAAAGTAGCGATTTCTCGCCAAATGTGTGCAAAACAAGTCTTTTTGATCAACAGGTGAGTGTCCGCTACGCGGCGCTAGGAAGTTTATGGAATGCCTGCCGGTTGTACAGGTGTTGGCATTTCCTCTCCTATTGCCCTCAACTTCCCTCTACCAATAGGAAAAGTGTCTACCTGTGCAAGTAGACCGCGTGGGCGAACGACAACAACACGTGATTTTTATCAGAGTTGGCGACTTTAGCCGTTGGAAGCACGTCACGTATTTGAATGTGATCTCGTTATTTTTCGCGCGTTTATCTAATTCTGCTGATTAAGTTTTCAGGGAAATACGATTGCGCTTCAGTGTCAAATTTTATACAAAAACGTTTATTAATAAGAATTGAATGCAAGGAATTTTTTTTAAAAAGAAAATAATCTGATCTGTCGTGTGGTTTCAATGTAAAAAATTAAAATTTCAGCCTGATTAAACATTTCTAGAAAATAAACGAAACTCTAGATAATATTTAACGAAAAAAATTGTTTCTTTCCTTGTGAGTTTTTCAGATGTAAAAAAAAAATTAATAATGGATTACCTTTTAAGTGATTAAACTGTTCATTTGAAATCAGTTCCAAATGCAAAGACAGTGAAAAGCTTTTCCAGTAGCGAACACAGAATTCTCTTATTGAAGGAGATACTTTCTAAGAAACAACTTGATGAAACCTCCGAGGCAAAATCTCTATGGTAAAAATTAAAATCTTATGTTCTGGAAGGAATTAAACCCAGTGCCGGTTTATCGGATGCTTGGGGCGGCTGGCCAGGGGCCTAGAAGGGCCCGGATAAGCTGGACTTAAAGAGATTTTTCGGCTATAAATTTTTATCCTCTAGTGTTAAGATGGTCTGTAGATATTCTAGGTCGAGGACCCAAAATGAGTTTAAATCGGCACTAGTTAAACCCCACCTTTGTAAACGCCACTGAATCTCTAATTGATTGCGTAACAGGGGTTTAGCTACCGTCGTATCAATGATACAGGGCCCCAAATTACAGGGGCTTCAAAATGTGTAACATTTTGAAATGGGTGTCATTTCTTTTTTTAAAAAATAGCACCAAAGGAATTTTGATTCAGGGCCCAATGAGGATTAGTTATGGCAGTATTGCGTAATAACGTCGCTTTGAAGTTACACAAGAGACTATCCGTAACATGCCTCGTAATTTTGAACCACGACCATGTGAGAGGACGTCATCTTTGGGTGGCACTCTACTCCCCAAAATTCCTATCATTAATTTTTGAAATTTCCTCGAAAACATTAATGTACTGTTATTTTACAGTAGGATTTAAAACTTGGAGTTAATATTAACAATGATCGTTTTCAAACAATTTGAAATTTTTATCAAGAGCTAGTAATAATTAAATTTCTTTAATCGGTCTCGTGTACTTAAATATGCAAAAATATTGCAAGAAATAATATTTAAAGATGCTAAACGCTTCACGACGTCACCACCTTTTTTCCTTCATTTTCTCAAAAAACTTACTGATAAAAACAGTCTCAAAATGTTCATTTGCAAGAATTTTATTATTTTGATATATATTATAACAATAAAAATTTATAAATTTATACATACATGAAAATAATAAACTCTTGTAATAGTCATTAGTATCTCTAACCTAAGGGTTTGTCTTACATAAATATTTGTTATCATATTTCCATTCAAAAGTTAAATTAAAGCGTCATAGCTGTATTTACTTTCTAAAAAATAATTTTAAAATTACTTTTAAAAGAAAGGTATATTTTGCAAATATTAAAAATTATATAGAAAAATCCATAACTACATTACTTTGAGCTTTTTCTCAGTTTATAGAAATGTTAAATCATTTTATTAAATAACTAATTATTTAAATAGGGATCAAGTAAATAGGTTTTTTTATTTGTAGAAATGTTTTAATTAATTAAGGAAATTAGAATTAAGGAAACTCGTAAATTCGTTGTCTGTAGTAAAATATTTAATAATTTCGTAACTTGACGTGCTTTTATTACTTAGCACAAAAGAATAATTTTAATTACATAAGCCTTTTTAAAAATTATTAATTATATAGACATTGCCAATTCTGCTAACAACTGAACCAAGTTTTCTTTTTTTTACTTTCGATAAAAATATTCAAAAATATTCTAGAAAAATAGAATGATATTTTCTCAGAAATTATTTAAAAGAGAGTCTATGCCATATTTTTATGAAACGCTGAAGAAACCAGATGAATTTTGTTTCGATACTTCTCATTTTTACATCGATAATAATAGAAAACGAGAGGCACAATGTAATTATTGTTCGTCTTGTTCATAATATACCATGTGTCAATCTTAATTGAGTGTGGAAATTAAAGAGATTTAGATACCCTATGCCGATATCTTCACTACAATGCATCTGAAAATTTAAAAACCCATTCTCACCCATCGAATAACTCTGAAACTATTGCTACTCTAAGTAAAATCATAAATATCGAAGAAAATGTCGCATTGTTTTTATTTGCTTGAGTTTTGATCTTGAAAAAGCCTTTTCTATTCGGTAGAGATTTATTCTTCAGTTTTCATCAAATGGCTAACATCATCTAAAATTGTCATACTTACACACACACATTAATCTATTGGAAAACGATATCTGAAATTTTTTTGTCGTTATTTTTTTTATTATCACGTAAAGATAATAGATAAAATAAAATACACTTACACTTATATTGTCAACGAATTATTTTCAAACATAATGTTTGAATATTTAAATCTAAATATAAAATAATAAAACAATTAAATATTAATTCTTTTCGCTCATTTAAATTTTCTCTCACTTCGTAAAGCATTTAACTTTTTATTGTTCGTATTTTTCAGCAATTTCTAAATTAATTTGTAGTCTTACTCGTTAAAATGGAATATGGACATATTGTAAAATTTAAGAATAAATAGGAGAATGCATAGTTTATAATTTATATTTATAATCCATTTGTAAAACTATGAATAAAACAATAAAGCGATGAATTTTGTGCAATCGCGGATGCAGCTTTCAATCCTTAGTAAACAGAAATGCTAGATAAATCAGTAAAGAGAACAAGGCCTGCTCTTGTAAATTTAACGGTCCCGCGCGTGTTTGTCTTACTCTCTTTTTAAGTAGAAACGATGAATGAAAATTTTGGCGACTAGAAGTAGAATACGGTCGGTGTTGGCGATTTTTATGTCATTTCAAATTGTAGCAACCTGAAAAGATGCTTTTGACTGAGCTGCGATTGAAGTTGTTTAGTGTTGTTCTTTGAAACTGTATTGTTTACGTAATTTCGTAAAAGTCGTGGATGTTTCAGCTCATAACATATTTTTTTAATCTGTTTGAAATTTAAAAATTGTTTCGCTCGTGTGTTATGGTGTTTTCATCTGTGATGGATTTACCGTTTTTGGATTGTTCGATAATCTGAGAGGTAAATGTTATTTTTATTTCTTAATGACTATCTTGTATGCAGATACATTTTATGATTCGCTGTTTCTTGGAGTAATTTATAAAGTTGATGCGTATTTTATTATTTAACTACTTATACATTATACGGATCTGTTGTTTTAGTTACGATGCTTGTTTTTGTAAAAGGCAAAATATTTTGAATATATAGCTAAGCCATGCTTTTTCGCGAAAGTGGTGCTTTGAATATATAAAAACAATGGAACAACTCACATACTCTACTCGTAATTACAACTTCATGAAATTTAAAAATATTTATATCAACTTGCTAATGCTAATTAATACAGAAGAGTAATTTTACAACCACGTGCTGCATTCTTTGAATATTTTTTTAATGCTTGACATGTAATAATATTTCATTTTTAATTTATTAAATACAATTGATTTTAAATAATTCTTAATGACTTGCATAATTTTGATAGTATTTGAAAAAACCTTAAAAAAGATTATCATATTAATTGAAGTAGATGTTTAAAAATAATTAAATAAATTGAAGTTATTTGAAAACTATTTTCATTACTATAATACTCTTTTGTTCCCTAAAAATTTTAGATTATAGAAATAATCATTAAAATGTTTAGTTATAAATTTAATAATTAAGAAAAATGCAACTTTAAATAATTCTTGTTTAAACCATTTTATGAAGAAACTTTTTACTAAAAATTTTGCGTTTATTCTATTTTAAATTTGTTTTTAAATATGTACGAACTATTGTGTATTTTTAAAGTATTAAATATAACCGTTCATTTGATGTGTAATAGTTTCATTAAAATTTATAACTATCGCACTATAAAATTATTAAGATTGGAATAATTTAGCTTCTGTGTATTTGAGTTATTTGTGAATAAGGTTAAGTTTTAATAATAAATATTAAATAAAAATTATAAATTTGCAATGATTTTTTTTATTTATGTGAGGTTTTTTTTTAAAAGCATAGAAATATATGTTTAACATCGTTTTTATTTCACAATACAGTTCTATAAGTCGTATTATATTCAATACCGATGTAGTCTACTTTTTAAATTTTATTTCTTGTGTGGGTGATATTTATATTAAACAGTATGTGAACATATACGCAATATAGTATGGTTAATATAATCAGGCCTCATGGGCCTGACTCATTATGACACTAGCTACTCATTCAACACATATTTAATGATGGTATTCACACACATTTTTACTACATTCTACTGTATACAAAATGGAATATCTATGCATTCTTTGATTCTTTATTATTTAATTGATTTTTATTCCAGGTATGAAAATTTTTATAATATTACTCTAAAGGATTTACTTTATGTTCAATATTTTTAACATATTTCTTGAGAATCAGTGGTTTGTCTGTTTTGGATTCTTCCATTTTTAATTACAGAATGGTTCTTATTATTTCATACTATTAATTTTTATATGAAATAATTCTACCTTACAATGCTATGTTAGCTTGAGTAAATACATGAATGATAAAAATGTTTTTGAATCGATCTTTTTTCTTATCTGATATGTTTTCTTTCAGAATTAGGATTTAATAAGATATCTTCAATTTCTGTTTTCTGTGTGATCTCTCTCTCTCTCTCTTTTCTACAAGTTCTAAATTTGTGGTTCTAGCAAACATGAAATTATTTTGAAATATATCGTCTTCTATAATTTGAAATTGTTTTAAAAAGTCTATCTTATATTTTTAGAAACATAATTTAATTTTAATATATTTATAGTTAGTTATATCTTGTTATTCTATAAACATTGAATAAAATTTTAAATTTAATTTTTCATTGGATGTATTTTACAATGCTTGAAATTGTAAAATTCATTGTATAATTAATTGTATATATGTTTTTAAAAACTTTTTCAAATAATAGAAATTTTAAAATCCACCCAGAATTATATTATATAACTTAATTCTCATAAAATGCTTACTTTTTGTAGATTATTTGTGTGGCAGCTATTTGATAAAAGAAATAAAAATTTTGTGAAAAAATTTTTAGTGGATAAAAAACTTTTTTGTGTCTTCTATTTCATTTCTTATTAACTAAGAATTTTTCCGATTTATGAAACATAATTTTTTTTTACTTTTTTCTATTTTTAAGAAGATTATATGTTTCTGTACAAGATTTAAAAATACATTTTTTTTTGCCAGCTTAGTCATTTCCATATTGGATGAAAGTATATGTCAATTGGGGGGGGGGGGTAGTTATTATTATTACCAAAGCATGTGTGAGACCAAGTAGATAGAGTCAGGGTATCAGAGAATAGTTTTTACTGTCTAGTGTTCATATTGCTCGCCATTTAGCATTGTTTTAAATATTGGCCATTTTGTAGAGTTACTTTTTGCTGGAAAAAAGATTAATGCAGTTAAAAATCTAATATTTAATGTAATTCCTCTTAGGAACATACAAGTGCTTTATTTGAAAGCTATTTGAAGTTTGAAAATAAACTTTTGAAAACAATCATAACTTCTCAGATTACATTTTTACAATGAATATAAAGGGATTTGTTTTAGTTTATTGCCAAAGATGTGATTCTTGCATTATCTGGATTAAAGTGTTGTAAAGTGGATACTGTTGATCTAAAAGATTGATATTGTGCTGTTTTATTTGTATTAAAGGTTATTATTTGTTTTGTTATTCATACTTACTACAATTACCTACTTCAATTATTTATTTGAATGAATCTGTTAATTAGCAAGGTAATGAAACTATTAATTTGTATAAAGTATTTCTGTAACCTGATATTTGCATTAGGTGGCAAGCTATGTAATTGGCTCAAAGATTTAAGCATCCTTCTTGAGATAAAAATAGATAATGGAATCATAGAAAAATATTCTTTTAAGCAACCTTCTGCAATTTGTAAGCTTTAATTCAAAGATAGCATCTATTTGTAACTTACTACTGTTATCAATAGTTATGTAAAAATATTGTATAAACTTATCTTAATTATTATAGAGTGTTGAATGATGTTGTTCTGAATGATGCAGTTCTCATTCTTTTGTGAAAATTATTAAAAGTAATTTTTTTTTATTGATTTATTTGTTAGGTCATATATACTGAGGAATTTTATTTGAACATTTTAATTTTTCAAATGCCTACCATTCAAAATTTCTAATTACTGATCAGTTAAACTATTTTGTGACACTCACAACAGAGGAATATAGCTAATTTGAACTTCTAAAATTTTTATAGTATATTCACAATTAAAAATAATATGTGAGGTCTGCAGTTATATACATGATTTGGTGAGTTAAAATGCATTTTAAAATCATTATTTAATTTTACCAAAGACGTAACAAAAAATGCAGGTTTATTTTATTAATTAACATTTAACAAGACTTGTTAAAATGTGTAATTTGAAAATTGGTAGGTGTGTCATCTAGCAAGTCAACTGTATTTTGAATTACTGTAACAAATTGTTGATCAATACATGAATTGTAATTTAAATTTCAAATTATATCATTCCATGAGATTATTGATTGTAAATCAATGAATTCGTTTGATTAATATTTCAGATCAAAGCTTGATTTCAAAGCATATTATAATGTTTAGTAAATTTCTGTTAAGAAATTGCCTCTCAATCATTCAATATGTATTTCTTTTTTTAATGATATTTTATGTTATGTAAATCTTATTTTTACACTTACAAGTACTTGTGCTTTTATCATTAATTTTTTTTTCAATGTAGCTATAATAAATTATTTGTTAAAGCATGTGTGTGTGTGCGTGGACACTACACAATTTAGTTACCTAAATTGGTATTAATCTTTTAATAATTGATTTTAGAACAAAATTTTGAAATTGTATACATATTAACTCTGTGCTACTGTGGCAAATTCTACATTGACTGTGCAAATTCGACAAATTTTGTTTGTGCTGAAATGTTTAGCAACTATCTTTGGATTATATAAATAGTTTCACATAATTGTAAATATTTGGCGAATGATGTGTGAATGTTTTGGCAAATTAATATGCAAGTACCAAAATTCTGATTTAATCACCCTATATTATATATATAAAAAAATATATATATATAAACATATAATATTTCAGTGTAAGCACTATATATTTTCATTTTTAAACTAACTTCAATATAAAAAATCCCATTTCTCTGTACCAATTTTATTGCAAATTCATGAACACATCACTTTTTTCTCTCATATTAAAATGATTAACCCGTGTTTTTTTATGACTATATTAAAATAATTATTTCTCTAAAGGTATACTTTTTGAAATATGTTTGTGGAACAACAATTAATTTTAAAAAAAGTTTTTGGTTAAAAATTTTTTATGAATCCCTTAAAATGTGCATTATTATTAATACAATAATCCCCTAAATATCTTTCAGGCTTATCTTTACTCAAAATGTACATTTATCTGAAATCTTTTTCAATGAAGGACCCCTAACACTGTCTTTAAGACTACATCATTGATCCTCAAGCACTGTGCCGCCGCACTTTTGTGTGCTGCCAAATTCTTGAAGTGTGCCGTCATTTTTTTTTAAATTATTAATTGTACCATAGAGAAAAAAAAAAAAAATCTGGTACCGAATTATTCGGCCGTTTTATAGAAATAAACTAAGGATATTCGTGGTGTATTTAACATTTTTTAGTGGATAGATGGAAGTGTACCTCAGAAAAATAAAATTCTTTTAAACTTATTTTATTGTTAGTGTGCCGCCAAATTTTGAAATTGCTAAAAGTGTACCGCGAAAAAAAAAAACCCCCGTCGAGAATTACTAGACTACATTCATTTTCCCTTCATTTGAATTTACAAGGGGTTGGGGGTGATACTAAGTTCATACAACTCACCTTTACCAACAGATTTAGGAGTACTATTATTGTTGATAAAAACTCTTTTTAAGGTTTTATTTTATAGTCTTTTTTTAACAGCAGCAGAATTTTTTCCCCCATGGGGATCCGAGTCTTCTATAATGAAAATGTAATATAAATTATTTAAAGAAGAGACCAATGTGTGTGTTGGTACTGTGTTTTGTTTTTTAAATTGGTCTTCATTTTCTCTGAACGTGTACTAATTACTTGTACCATCCCAGACTGGTCGCATTGAAAGTTTTTAATTGGCTTCATTCAAATATGTGAAACTTTTCCCTTTTCAGTGTGCCCACGTTATTATTATTTCTCTTCTACTCTTTACTAATTTTTTTTTGGAATATTTAAACTATCGTTTCAAATATGTGTAGGCACACAATTGGTCGAATCGAATTCTTGAGTCGAGACGGTTTGCACATAACAGGAAATTAAGTGCTCTTACTTAGATCGGTATCAAATGATCCACTCTCGCGGATGACTTTGAACTTCAGTCAACCGCATTGTTAAGCAATGATGAAGAACAGCTGCAGAATTTTTCTCTTTGCTCGACGTGCAGTATTGTACGCTTGAAAGGAGAGAAGAGGGAAAAAGTACTTTCATAGGTACTTTCTTTCGAAAGTTCTTCCTTTTCCTTTAATTTTTTTCAGCTTGTTTTGTTAATTATTTTTGATTCTTTGGATTCATTATATTTTACTCTCAAGGAAGTAATTGTTTAATAAAATGTCTCATCATTGATAAAAATGAAGAGAACCAAGTTTTTTAAGTGAGGGCATTGTTACATTTCTTTGATTGGTCAATTTTTTAAAGCATATTTGTACTCTTTGTAATTTTTAAAAGGTGATAAACCAGTTCCATTTTTGTATTAATAAATAAAATTTGTTCTTGTTAAAAAAATCTGATTTATATATATATATAAAGTATTTGAACTTTTTATTGCTAGTATACAAACATAGTGGTATATTTTAGAAATTGAATAAAATTCTTTGGAAACTTTATCATTCATCGATATTGTTCTGTATCAAAATTTTATTCAGTTTTCTTTAAGAACTCTTTTAGTTATCTTTATCTTTGAGAATATATTATGGCACTAATGTTATAACTAGTTAGTTGCTTTCTAAATGCCTGAATGTTTCTTTCGAAAAACATTATACTTGAAAAAATAAATCGTGAAAAACGTATTCTTCTTGAAAAAGAAATTATTTTGCCACTTTATGTTGAATCATTATGAGCGATTTATTGCATACTTCGTATTAAAGATGGAGTTTAAATGTCCATTTCCAATGAAATTTTATTGTCTAATACGATGAATTGTTGTTATAGTATAGACTTTCTAAGAAAATATATACTGAATATGTTTTTATAATAATGTGAATGGAGTGGATTGGATGTAAAAAATCATAATACTGACTTATCCCTTGTTTGTGATATATTTCTGTATTAGTGACAGAATTTGATTTTTGTATTTCTAGGTAGGTTTTTCATGAGGCATCATTTCTGTTATTTAAATATTATGTTTCCACTCTCTCTGTGCACATCTACCTCCATCCTTTTTAAACAAATTCTCTGATATTTGAATTTGGAGTGATTTTACTACCCTCCCCCCCCCCTCCTCTATAAGCAGAAAATGCCTTTATATAAAAATTCTAAATTTTATTTCCTCTGAACAAAATACGCCAAGTGGTTACTTTATTACGGCCATTTCAATATATCGTTTGGTTTACTTTTAATACTACTTTCGCTCTTCTATACACGAGTTCTACGTCATGTGTTGATAGATTATTTGTAAAATCTGAAACCATGTTTATAGAATAGCGCTCTCCAGTAGAGAAAAATTGAATGGTTTTGGATCTAGATGTCGGACAGCCCTTCAAATTTACCCACGAATTCCCTGGGGATTCTGGGAGTCTACTCTACAAAGTAAAGTCTCCATCTTGTTCCTCAAATCTAAAAGTTATTCATTTTCAGTGAGATAAATAATCAGCATTCCAATGTGTACTTGGTCAGCAACGATGTTTAAGTAGTATGATATCTTATTCATACATCCATGGACACGAAATAAAGTCCCCAAACGATACTAGCAAAACGTTCCACAAAACATCATCAGCTTGAAATGTTTCAGCAATGCATTTCAAGTCTATGCTTTCATGAAGTTTCCTTTAATATCTAACTTGTTCTGTAAGATGCACTTTAAATATGGATATTACTTTTTTCTAATTATCTGCCATCCAATCCTCATGTGCCTGAGCGAATTTGAGACATTTATCTTGTTTGAAACAAATGTATTTTAAGACAGTACTCTTGATTAAAGTCTATGGTGCATCGTTACTAATCCGTCTTTTTTTCATAATTTGGAGATTCGCCCATCCTTCGGAATATTAACCGTTTGGTGACGACCATATTTTGTCCATTTAGTCTCGAAGTTTTTTTGTTTGACATTCCAATCTTGATTCAATTTCACTACAGCTTCCCGTGAATATTTTACAAATATGGCTGTATTGCTAATGCTCATTCCATGCATCTGAGCATCTACTGTCATCCCATGTTTACAAAGTTCTCCAGATCACATTTTTTTCCATATATTCACAAATAATTCACCTGTACTGCATTTTTTAAATACTAACCTAGCCCCCCAGCGACTACAATACAATAGTTCTTTTGCATAAAACTGTCGGGTGGTTATAATAAAGTGGCCGCTCAGTGTACTATTCTTTTAGAAACAAATATATATTTTCCCTCTTTTATACTTCCTGCACTTTTTTTAGATGTAGAATGTGGACTTTTTCTGTTTTAGAATTTTACAAAAATCGTCTGGGGAAAAGCATTTCTGATATTTATAACACCTTTTTTTGGAGCAATATAAAAGTATATATCGATGTAAAAAAAGAATCAAATTATTACAATATCATATTATGAAGTTGCTCACCTTTTTTATTGAATGATAATCAATAAGTTCCAATCTCTGGATAATCAATCAGGTGTCATCTTGTTTGGGCAATTAGTTAATCATACTATTATTCGTTTATTGATATGTTTTGAAACCAAGAAAGGTCATTTTTGTCTGTGTTATGTAGTTATTTCATTTTTATGTGTATATAGTCTTTCATCAATGAGCTTAAAAAATGATGCAACAAGTTGACTTAACAAGAAAGTAGTATAAAATAAATTTGTTAAGGTGAACTATTCTATGGTTACAAAGAAATGAACATGTGGGGTAGTATTGATAGATTCTTGATCACCAATGAGAGAAGATTGCATTTTTTAACAAGTATAAGGTTTTTCTTTCACTGTAAAAATAGACTAATATATTCAGGAAAAGTCGTACAATGGAAAGTGACGAAGTGAAACTGAGCCTGTATGGGTGACAGAAAAAAAAATCATGTGAGTGTTACAAGATAACATGATTCAGCTCCATGTCATATCGATGCTATATGTAGAAAATGGTTTCAAGATAATCATATTCCTGTACTGGAATGATTTGGAAATTTCCCAGACTCTACCTTATTAGAAAACTATAAGGCCGGTTAAAGAAACTTGTTTATCAATTTTAGAAAAGTGGTTCAATCTTTGTTTACTTGTTCTAAATAAATTTGACGCCGTAATTAACATTTTATTTAATCGATGAATGTCTGACGTAAATAAAAGTATTAATAGATAAGTTTTTTTTTTTTGAGAAATATTTTTTGTAATGTTTTATAAGTAACATTTCTTCTTTATAATCGCGAATATGATAATAAAAAAAAAATGCTTTGTGGGAGTTATTTATTATGTATTCTTGGTTAAATTTCATGTCAGTTCTGTTTTTTTTTTATGGTATTACTACAGAAAAAAAGTGATAGTACGATCCATCTGATCTCAGAAATATACTTTTTCCAAAAAAGTTGGAAAATTTTGGCTACTAGGTCATTATTACACAAATTTATTTGGGATAGTATATTTGCGTGATAATGTGCTTTTTAAAAAATAAATATAATATGGTGTACAAAATGTTCTCTTTCTCTCTTTATATTTAGTATAATTTAAAATAAAATAATGTTTAGAAAAAAGCTTGTAACGATAGTAGTACAAACATGCATTATGGGATGGTAAAAGTTTTGGACGTGTTTTCCTTTGATTTATCATTTGTTAGAAATAATAAATATTATTGGTGATAATTTTTTTATTACTATTGGAAAAAAGGACATAACTGTAATACTTAGTGGTTTAATGCGATCATAAAACACTAATGTTTTCCCGTTATCAACATTGCTAGAAATAAATAATATTTACACTTCTGATTTAATTTTTTGTTTTTGTTTACAGTATCCTGTTTAAAGTAAATATAATCCTGCACACAAAAAGATGTAATTCATTTGGAAAGAAATGAAAATAAATACCGTTTTTTTACATATTAGTCTATATTTATAGATTTTAATTTAAAATAGGGATTATTATCAGTTTGATATTGATTTGGTACATTTATGTAGGTTTCAAGCTGTAAATCAATTTTTAAAATTATTTTTTAAATCTTTCTTTTTTTAGAAGAGCTGAATTTCATTAAATTTTCCTTAAATTCGTCGTTATTTGCTATTCTAAATATTTTCTTTTTGCTGCGCATTCTTATTTGCATATTTCCATCCATTTCTCCAAAGGAAAAGTAATTAACATGCTTGTTATGTTCTTTTCCTACGTTATATTTTTTAAAGAGGTTGTTCTAAATCAGGAGTCGCAACCTTTTAGCTGTGGCGTGTTAAGCCAATTACCAGTATGATTCAGCGTGCCACAAAGCAGAACATTTTTTAAAGAATTCGATTCCGTGATAATTCATGTAGAGTTAGAGATTGAGGTCACAAACATATAGATTTTTAGTTTTATTGTGTATTAATTTGCATCTTTTATTGATATAATCTTAACATAAAAAAAACAGCCTAAAATAGCTATTTCTAAAGAAAATTTAATTGTTCATACATTAAGTATTTTTTAACACATTATTAAAAGAAGAAATAGACAACTTAAAATATAAATATTTCCCATCATTATGGTTAAATAAAAAGATAAATAACATTTTAGTTCGAGTCTAGTGCTTGAACCGCTCTACTTTCATATCGCAGAATCAGGGTATAATTTGATTTTTAATTTGACACGATTCTGAGCATTCAGTTGCAAAACAATTTATTTGGGACTCGAAATATTTTACATATAAGGAAAGACTTTTTAGTTAGATATGTAGAACCAAAAGCGAAAAGCAAAGACGTGCAATTTTCTCCCTTCAAATCTCTCGAACCAATCTCTTTCACTTTTCAAATCAAAATTATAGCTGTATATTTATCTTTGAAATTATCTTTCAGAACTTTTTTAATTCCGTAACTGTCCATTAAAAATTTATAAACTTCCATACATTTAAAAATTTACAAATTTATAGAGTAGTGCATTGTGCCACTGAGAATTGCACCGCGTGCCATAGGTTGCCGACCCTGTTCTAAATTATAATTCTTCTTTTGTCTTCATAAGACTTATTTTAGTAAAAACAAGAAGTAAATATATTTTTGTTTGAGAAATATATTGCTCTGTCTCGTTTAAAAATACTATCTTACTCAGCAAAGAATAAAAATTGTGTAAACGAGTGATTTACCTTTCAAAAGATATTTAAATTATTCATTAAATCATTGTAATATAGAATGGAACTCTAAAAGACTAATGTACTGTATTTAGCTTCATAATGCAGAAACCAAATCATCCCTTAGAATTTATATACGCAATGTCTTGTTCTGATAATTAAGGAATTGATCGTCTTTATCAGATCCCTCTGAAGTTCTGAAAAATACCTCCTTTCTTCCATTCCCTGAAATGCGGTAATAATTTCCATTTGTGCTAAAATATAATTCTCTGAAATTATTTGATTTTTGTCACAAGTTCATTCCGTATTTGCTCTGAAGAGGATATCATAATTTTTGTTTCCAGGAGGGGGAAAAATTTATTCAATCATAATAATTAAATGCTAACAGTTTTAGCTAAGCTTTAGCCAATTAATTATTTTTCTTTTATTTCTTAGAAACTTTTTGATCATACATATAGATTAAACTTGAGCCTATATTTTATTTGCTTGTTTTCTTGTAATCCGTTGGTAGATTAAAGAAACGCGATTGCTTCATTCAGTGCTAATAAAAGGTCATTGGAATCTATACTAACAATCTAAATAAAAATACTCAACTACATTTTGCATTGCTCCAAGCCTTCCTCATCTCCTATCATTGCTACAGTTCTCATTTTTTTCTTCTTTCCATTCATAACTTCACCCTGTTCGGACTTGTAAAGTGGCGTTAATTGATGGTAACTGCTGTTGAGAATTATTTAAGCGAACCGGAACTTTTTTTTTCCTTTTTTTTTTTTTCAGTCCCGTCTAACTCGCTTGGTGAAGAGATGCAACGTACGAACTGAAACCACACGAGATAAATATTCCTAGCGGTCGCGTGAGAATCGATGTGTTTTGCAGACCCCGGAGGTATCTCTCTGACTGAGGGTCAGCAACCGAAGTGTGATCGTGACCACACGTTTGAATGGGTTAAAATTTATCAACTGTCCCTCTCAGTCACAAACTGAGAGAGGACAAGAATTGGTGAGGATGGAACTGGGTTTTAAGAAGGTAACGCCCCAATGGCTAGACTTAGTTCCATCTGAAGGGGTCATGTTTCTCGTCGTGGAGAAATTTAGTGGAGGGCATCGAGTGATGCAGCTGAGTTGTGGTTTCACATATTTCATGGGAAACATTTATTTGAATCAACTGGTCTGAAAAATATTCGTATGGGGGTGAAAGTTTTTTTCTTGATTGATTGAATTGTGATTGGTATGGAGAGCAGCCTTTTCCTCTCAAAGGAATCTATCCATACCCAGTTGTACTTTTCCCCTGCCAAGTTTAAATTTATAAAATTCTCTTTTTTTTATCAAATATATCATCTGTACTATAATTGTTAATGTTCCTAAACAAAACCTAAATTTGTTATTTTTACTTCAAATTAAATTAGATTGTTTATTTACGTAACGGATAGAAACAAAACGAGGGCTTTTCGTGACGAACCCGGTAATTTTGATCCCCAGTTCAGTGACAAGAACTTGAACTAATCCTCCGCGCTTCTAACTTTCACACCAACGTGAAGACTTAGTACTTCAATAGAGTTCCTCAGTGCCTCAAATCGTCTACACGTCGAGGTTTCAATGGACTCAAGACTCGAACGGTGCGACTGAACTGAAGTATCTACGGTCGCGAGCTCGATATTATATTCATTCGTGGTTTCCATGGCTACTATTTTTAATTTGATGCGGATTTTTTGTGATAACCGTAAATTTTAATGGAAATTAGCTAAACTTTTTAAATAAAATAACATTATAAATATTCAAATGTTTAAGGAGACCAATAAGTTCCACCTCCGCCATGTTAAATTCATTAACTTTATGCACCTTTCCCTCAGAAATGTTGAAAGATAAGGTCACGAAATTTCCTAGGCAGAAAAAAGAAAATGTTTTACATATTTTAACTAGCTATTTTTTCCCATAAATATAAAGATTTAATAAATAAGTGATTTACTAACTCTTTTTTTAAAAGAAAAATAAAAAATAACATATTTTGTAGAATTTCACTGCCTACTCAAATAATTATCAACAATTTTTCAAATTCTCATGTTAAAGTATGTAATGTAACTTAATATAAACACAAACTCTTAGTTCCCTCAAGTTGCATAGGAATTGAGAAAAATGAATATGATCTTGAAAAACCAAAGTTTTGAGAGAATATCATTTAAAGCTTTCATCGATCTTTTACAGGGAAGAAGCCAAAATTTAAAAAAATAAATAAAGCCTGCTTTATATGAAGAATCGCACTCGTAACACTCTTCGCGTTTCCTTTTTGTACATTTCTTTCTTTTTTTAAAAAAAATATTTGGACAGTTTCTGCTCTGCGCCGAAAATATATTTTTTTCTTGAATTTTCCTTACTTTTCACGAAAACCAGGACAAACTTTAATATTTGCTTAAGTATGGCATTTAGTTGTTGTTTCTTACATTAAAACAAGAAACAACATGAAAAATATCAAATTTTAAAATTTAGTAGAAATTGTTATCTATAAGTACAGTTTTTGGCACACGAGTCTTGATGACAATGAAAAATGTCCAAGTTACATGAAAATGTGCAACATTATAATTCATACATCCGTTTCTATTGTTTTTTTTTATTTGAAAATGTTCCATAAATAAGTAAATTTTTCCTTCAGCATGAAAAGTTAACACTCATTTAGCATTACGGTATAAGAGAAGAAATTTGAAACATTTTAAATCAAATAGATCAACTCTGATAAAAATGAGGGGGACAACAAAATATGTTTCTCTGCATCGGAAAACGAAAGGCTGGAAAAATTGTGACACTCCTGTTTCTTTAACAAACAAGTATAAAAAATGCATCGTTTAAAAGTTTAATTTTACTTGCCTAGTCCTCTTAAGTGATGTAATAGTGCAAGTCGTTGATATTTTTATCTAACTCTTCAAAGAAATTTTTAATTTAATTTTCTTTTACACCAAGATAAATTTTAAGGTACGAATGATTTCTTGTTTTTCTTGCCTAAATAAATATCAATGGCTATTTAACTCTTAAACTATCTCATTAGTGAATATCTATCTTTTAAAAAGATATACATGCTTCATAAAAATGTTTTTCTTTAAAATTGATCATATTACTTTAAGTTTTCTGTGAAATTTAAAAAGAAAAGCTTCAATTTTTTTCTTGGGGAGAATATAATGTCATGGCTAGTATAGAGAAACCATCTAAAAAAAAATATTACTTACACACTCCTTATCATTTCATCTTATTCGTTTATCTTTATTATTTTAACCCGAATACTGTTTCATTCTGATTAAATAATGAGTTGTTGCGTTGTATTCATAGGTGGACCTTTTAATTTCATGCCACATTAAAAAGTGTAGCTGTGTGGTTGCTTTCATTGTTACGATACCTCATCCCGATGCCGCTTTTTTTATGTGTGTATTTTTTTATACAAAATTCAATATAATGTATGGGAGTTTTACTTTAACACCATCTTACTGGCTGTTTATCATTAAGGTGGAGGTCTTGCTAGGCTTGAATTGGAATAGAATATTTTTTAGTACAAGAGATTTTGTTCCAGGCGCAGAACATCCCTTTCAGTTGTTTTAACTGAATCGTGAAGCATTTTTGTATATGTGTGCCGAAGAACTTTGATATATGTTAATTGAATGTAAAATCTGTTTTTTAGAGTAATCAAAATATCAACAAAATACTATTGTGTGCTGTAAACAGACAGGGTAATAAAAGGGTGTGTGGTTTTAACCTTAAAGGGCGTTTGTATAAAATAGTAGCTTTTTTTTTTGTTGCATTTTCTTTTTAACTCAGTCGGGGGGGGGATTTTATTATTATTTTTTACGAGCTTCATTTCTTTTTTATTTTATTCATTCGTTTTCATGATTAGTTTTTAAATTTGTTTTCCCTTGATTTTTAAGTTTAACTATTTATTATTGTTTTCTAAATTCTCTTGTGATAGATATCGCCATTAGTAAAGTGTACGAAAACAATGAAAACAATTTTTTATACATGAAAAAAACCTTTTTCTCTCTCGCGCGCATTTAGAGATTCTAAAGGGAAGAAAATCTTTTGCTTTGTATTCGATTAAGATATCTTAAAATGTGATTTTTTTACATTTCTTTACTTTTTGCTTTTTCATTTGTAGTATTATTTGAAAACCATATAATTTTATATATAGTTCTGAGATAAATATCTCCATTTTATCTGTACATACTTTTAAGCTGTATTTTTATCTGTATATTATGTCTTTATCTCTCATAACACCTTATCATTTTCTTTATCTTAACTGCATTTCTGTAGAATTGAGAATTTGAATGAATTAGGTATAAATAATATGGAGTAAAACTGTTATAAAGATGTATGTGTCTAACACAATTGAAATAGAGAATTTTTTCTCTCTAAACGCAAGTATTATTAAAGCTTATGTTTAAAATAATTAAATTACAAAAATAATTAGTTCCTTGAAAGTCATATTTTAGGAATGTTAATTTTAAATTTTGTTTCTCTTATTCGTTAGCATTATATATTGATCTTTACCTCTTTTAGTGAAAATGTACATTTTAAATTCATTAACACATTATTTTTATTCTTAAGTGACCAAAGTTTTAAGGAAATTGCGTGTTTTTGAAACTATACTTTCAATGAATTTTTTTTATAGTTTTTCCCTGGGCTATCGTTGGATATCGATATACTTTTTGTTAATTATTTATAAGAAGTATAAACTATTTAATTCTTGTTTTTCGGATTCTGTATTGTTTGTTCTCTTCTAAGTTTATTGTTGAAATTGTGTGTGTGTGTTTATAACCGCTACTTTAAAATTAGGAGTAATATGCAAGTCTCGTTAGGAAATCTCGTGGTGAGGTCTAGATAGTAGTTTTATCCACAAGGAGAATAAAATTTATACTACTGAACACACAGATGTGGGTAGAAATAAGTCTATCAGATAAATGTGATAGTGTTTAAAAGTACGTTATGGGTTATCTTTCAATAAAAAAATAAGAAAAAAAATGCTGCTTTGATTATAGATATTTTTCAAGAAGGAGCGCTTTTTTTATACAATCGTTAAATTAAAAAGAATGCAAGTTTTTATTGAACAAATGTTCAGTTAAAAATATTTTTAATGTATGTTATTTTGTATTTGAAATTAACCTATAACACATCCAGTTTGAAAAAAAACCGTAACTCTGTTTCCTTCATTTCTTCTTTTGCTGTCTTAATCCTATTGATGTATGATTTCATTGAAATTATTTCGATATGGACTAAATACTTCGATTTATGTATCGAAATTGCTTAATCACGGTAGCCGAGTGGTTATGGAGGTGGTCACGTGACCGGCATTGCTTCTGTCGATCGAGCCATGGTGCCACTAAGGGGAGATGGGCTATGGAGTGTCTGATCAAGGTTAAACGTCGAGTTTTAATGTGCATCATTGCACGTTAGCATGGTATGGGAATTTAGAGTGGAGTGCCAGCTCAGGTGTCATCGTCGTTACTTGCCTGTGGTTCAAAATTACAAGGTTCGTCGCCCATATCCCTCGTGAAATTTTAACCTGATAAAAAGAAAAAAAGAATATTTTGCAATTTTTACTATGAAACTTAATGTTTTACATGGCGAATCATAATCCTCAGTTGAGGCGGAAGGGTTAACTAATACACATTTCTATTGAGCTCAGTTTTTTGACTTGGATATTCTGGAATGTTTTTATTTTTAAAGTACAAAAAATAGTAAAATAATTTAAAATAAGATGACTAAATCGTACTGCCAACTGCATGGTGCTCAAAGCTTAGGCTAACGACAGGAGTAAAAATCTAGCCCCTAGCCGCGATGAATTTCGTGGACCTTGATCTGATTTACTGTCGATCAGGTGGCATAAGTAACAACAACAAAATAAGACTAGAATGAAAGTACTTGAATTAATTAAAAATATACTATATTTTGGAGCCGGGGTAGATTAACGGTAAGGAAGTGTAACTTTTTTGTTATCGGTAGAGATTCTGAGTTCGAATCTTGATTCCATTAAATGCATCGTTTGGATAGAGGAAGACTATTACAAGTTGCATTCAACCGAAATTCAGAATCTTATCCTAGAGTAAAACTTTGGCTAGAGAAGATTTAACTCTCTCAAATTTCATTATCAAGCAAATCTTATAGTCTAACCATTTCGTTTTCTGATCATGATTTGAAATCCTGAAAAGACAAAGAAACATTTTCATTCATACTGCCTCATTATTACTCTATTATGTGCTGAAAATATAGCTCATGATTTGAAATGTATTCCCCATATAATTAAAAAAATATGCTGAGAAATTGTACTTCTGTGACTGACACATCTGTGGTTTACAATGCTCTAGAGAAAAAGAATTAAATGTGTATGCAAATATCTCTACAACCACCTATCCACCCAAACAAATCCGCCTCAGAAAACCTAAATAAAAGTTTTGTTAAAAAGAACATTGGCAGGGATTTTTAAAAAAAAGTGTATAGAAGTTACCGCCTGTGGTATGGCTCACCTAATAATCGTCTCGTTGCTTCATTAAAGGTAATAATCATGGAAGTTAAAAAAAAAACCAGATTTTGGCCCATTTTCTATCTCCACCTTTACACGACGCCAATCCTTCATTTTGTAAGCTACTAATAGAGGTGAATTGACAACATGGATCCATTTGCGGTTGGGATTTCTTGAATGAAGTGTGGGTGGTTCCCTGTCTACGGTCTTGTAACATGCACAGGATTGGTTTGGCTGGGAATCAGACGAAGAGGATTTTCCGGTTGAATAAGTTTTAAAAATTTGTTGGTTGTGAAATATTTTGGAGTAGCTTAGTTGCGTTTTTGTGAAAAAGCATTTCAACTTAAACAATTATTTAAATAGTTTTTTTTTATGTAAAGATTTCAAATATTAACACAATTTAAATTCAAATGCGTTTTAAAAAATGCACAAAAAGAAATTTTTTTAAAAAAGCTTAATTTTTTTTTTTTTCTTTGCTTAAATTATGGAGTATGGTGTCTCAATCAGTAGTTTTTAAGAAATTCCTAATGTAGAAACTTTTTTTAAAATTTAAAATGAAGTTTGAAGTTCCAGACTTAGATTAAAGCTTTAGAGTTCCTGCCACGATTTTGATGAAAATGTCCCATTTTGAATGCATTTAGGATTTTTCTGAATCTTTCACTTCGTTGCCGCGGTAGTTGAATGGTTGTGGGTTCGAGTCCTGGTGCTAGTGGGGTAACAGAGAACATTTGCCCCCCCCCCTACAAAGTCAAGTTTTGGGCTCCCAAGTTGAATTTTACAAAGGGTAGGTACTAGAGGCTTTACGCCCGCCCCGTGTTGTGGTGTGTACGTTACGCTACTGCCTGGTGCCATTGAAGACCCGCCGTGTAGAGGGGGATTATGCACGTTAAATTTGTGACATATGTGAAAATTAGGATTGTGGAGTGCCAGCTCTGGTTGTCGTCCTCGTCACTTTATCGAGATTCAGAATGACGAAATCCGTCGCCAAAATCCGACATGCAGCTTTAGAGGTCGATTTTTTTAAAGAAAAAAAATCAAATAATTATCTTTTACTTCGAGACAACAATCGAATGATAACGCAAAATCGCAGACAATATTTTTTATGTTACTATGGGAACTGTGATCTTACATTTAAAAAAAAAAATATATGTAAATTTTCTTTTATATGCATTTACATTTGCAGATATCTATTTGTTTTGGGAACACTATGATAGGAATGCAAGCTTCATGATTACGAAGTCATGGATTCAAAATATGATTTCTCCGAACACCATCTTAGAAAAAATTTTGTCTGTTGCATAACTGGGCCTCACAATCTTCTCATGGGAAGACCAGATTAGGTTCAGAAATGCGATATCCGTCTCTAATTGCCTTTTGAATAGCTCTAGTGGGATGTTAAAAATAAAATCTAATGGCAATAAATCTTTTAATTTGAACTATAAGACAAATGCTCTTGCATGTAAATTTTTCATAATTAGTATTGTACAATAATTAATGATACTTAATAACTATAGATTACGCTGCATGTCACGATCAAAATTCATTAAATGTAAATCTGTTGTGAAGATTAATTATGTTAATGTTTTAATTACCTGTAGGAGGGTTATAAAAAAGGTAATTAATGAGTGGTTTTATTTTTTTGAACTATATTCTGACATTCTAAAAATACAGCAAATTGCTTTTTATTAACAAAATTTTGTTATTTAAATTCCGAATGTCTTAATTTGTAGAAAACTAAAAATAAGTTGTTTCTTTTAATATTGTTTTTACTACATGTTTATTTTACCTTGTTTTTACTACATGTTTATTTTACTATGTTTTTATTAACTCGCTTTCTTGTATGTTTGTCCGGGTGGAATTTTGTAATTGATTTTAAGCTAACTTTCCGATGAGCTAGAGACTTGAAATTTGAACCGTAGCTCAGAAGTGGATGACAATGCATGAAAATATAAAAAAAGAAGTTCTAGTCTCGAACCCTGGCCCCCGAAGAGGCTTGTATATGTGTCCGGGTGGAATTTTGTAATTAATTTTAAACTAATTTCCTGATGAGCTAGATACTTGAAATTTGAACCATAGCTTAGAAGTGGATGACAATGCATGAACATGTGAAAAAAAGAGTTCTAATCTCGAACCCGGGCTCCCGAAGAGGCGGGCCCGGATTTCAACAGGGGTTCCGTTACTCCGGAACTTACACAAATTTACACGAACAAAGACCACCTGTCGACAGCACTGATCGAGTTGCGTTTATGTGTTCAATTTCGCGGCTCTGGGTGGGAGGGGTCAAAGAGGGGCCACCAGATTACCATGTTTTTATTAACTCGCTTTCTTGTATGTCTGTCCGGGTGGAATTTTGTAATTCATTTTAAACTAACTTTCCGGTGAGCTATAGACTTGAAATTTCGACCATAGCTCAGAAGTGGATGACAATGCATAAAAATGGCTATAAAAACATGGTACATAAAGAAAAAAATTTATTTTATATTAAGAAATGTTTTTTAAATTATTCTTATTATTGTTGAACTCAGTTTTAAAATTCATGACACATGCGGTGCTTAATTAAATTGTTAACATTGTGATGTGATAATATACAAAGATGGATTTCGATAATTAACGGAATGGACATTGTTTTTCTTTTTAGATGTTTTCTATCAATGAGTGTGAAGTTATAGGTTTAATATCTCAAAATGTCAAATTTCTATTAAAATACACAAACTGTGTTATTTGAAAATGTTCAGTAGGTTGAAATTTCCTGCCTCTCTCATAAATTTGACATTTCTTCTGTTATTTCCTCCCACTCTTCCCAAAAGTTATCAAGTTCCTTCCGGCGAATCGAAATCCTGAAACAGAAAATCTTCTTCCTTTTTTTAATCATAAGAGACGTAAAAAATAAAATACAACTTACATCTACATTTATTTTAATCGTAAGTGAAAGTAACAAGGATTTATTTGACAATCTTCTCTTGAACTTGTCAACTTTCATAAAGTTTTAAAGATAAAATTGTTAATTTGATAAAAACAGAATCATACACACACAAATTTGATTTGATAAAAAGATTTACTTTCAAATTATATGTTAAAAATATTAATCGTAGTTTATAAAGTTACGAATGAAACCGTGACAGAATTTTGTCATAATTTGAACCTTTTGTTCAAAAATTATTATCAATTGATTTTTATGAGGTTAATTCTTTTTGAAGTGCATTTATTTATATGGTTTTAAAAACTTTCTTTCACTTTACGTTTTGCATTTTTTTTTTCAGATAATCTTTTTATTATTAAAACCATTCGATGTGCATGAATTCTGCAGATAAAAGGTCAATAATTACATTCTTACATTACATTGTGAAAATGTAAATATTCATTTGACATAAATAATTTCGCTCACTTTCTAGCTTATCTGCTTCTAACGTTTAGTATATCATCATATTTCGAGTTAGTCTATTGTAATTGTATCTGTAATATATAACCACTGTGTGTTTTGAAATTAGTTCCCATTATTTATTTTTAAGAAATAAGTATAATAAAAGTATGATTTTCATGGGTAGATAAGGGCTCAAATTTTATCTTTGTTTTCAATATTATCATTTATAACGATGATATTATACAACAATAGTAAATGCTTTATTATAATGCTTTGAAATGCAGTTGATAAAAAATAATTCTATTTTCAGAAAATGCACGCTAAAATATTTTCGTTATATTCGGTTATTTGTGCTCATTACAATATTATCAGAAAACAAAATTGTTTCATTTTTTGTTAAAAATTAACTACGCGCGTTTAGTGATTTTTTAATATCTAAAATATTTTCAATCTCTGTCGTATATCGATCTCCTTATTTAAGCGTCTATCAGGAATAAGTTTCATTTTTGAATAATATGAATAACTAATTAAAAATATATTACTTATTTGTATTATAATTCTTGCGTTCTTTTTAAAGGACCACTGTAGGTTCAGTGTGAATCGCCGGTTAATGTCTTGAAAATCTCTCTAATTCGAATCATCACGATCGTTGTTGCTAATGCCACCTTATCGGCAAAGGCCAGATCGAGGCCGCGAAATTCACCATGGCAAAGGGTTAAATTGTACGACTGTCGTTATCCATAGCTTTAAGCACCCTCCAGGTGATAGTACGCTTTGGCTCGTTTCCTCCTTAATTTTGAGGGAGGGCCTTCCCATCTCTCTTCCCCTTCCATCAATCTCACGAAAGGACTAGCGGCTCGACGGCTATTTAGGGTACCCCTTGCCGCAAAGGCACTATACATTTACAAACATCCATGCTCTCTCTCCGGGACTCGAACCCAGACCTTACGGAACAACAGTCACTAATCACTATACCGGATGGACGCAGATCGTCAGGAAGATAAGTAAAGGTTGTAACACATCTTCAGTCTTACCATAGCATTATGCAAAATTATAAGCTAGAATTATCTGGGTTTTTTTACAGTTTTGGTGCTCAAATTTTCGCATCCGCAGTAGTATTCATTGGTCATCATTTTTTCCCCTGGCGTATCGCTGGCCATTATTAGAAGTTTTGATGCGTTGTACCGCCAAAATAAGCATCGATACGATAATCTTCAACTTGTTTCTTTTTGTTGTTCTGTGGTGTTATATTTTTTGTTTCAATATTTTGAATGCAGTTATAATATTAAACTGACATAATGTTGTTGATTACCTTTTCTTTAATAACTAGAAATTTCACAAGTGGAATCTCAACAGTAGACGTTAATGAAAGCTTTTCCGATTACTTATAGACGAAAAACGAATTTTTGAGGCTATATTAGAACGTCAAATTATAAGTTTCCTTCCAGTTAAGAATGCTAAATTCTTATTGGAGGAAAAACAAAATCCCCTCAGGGGTCGATGAAAGAGAACCAAACTTTCTTGGGAACTAAACATTGGGGGTTTCGCGTCAGACGGACCGAGGCATCTCATGCACCTCAGTGTCCAAGGTCACGTATCCTGAGATGGGCACAGCAGGCCTTGGCCTTCATGGGCTGTTGCGCCCCTGAGCTAAGTTTATAAAAAAACAAAACAAATGCATTATAGTATCTTAATTACAATTGCATAATTTCTGTTCTGACGAAAGTCTTTGCTGCCAATGAAGTATAGTAGGATAACTATTCTTGTAAATAAGAATCAGTTATAGTTATAGTTTCTATACAGATGATCGCGTTGATTCTTACCTAATTCTACCTAGTTTTACTTTAATTATTTGCAGAATTAAGATTTGAATTATTTAGGAATTTTGCATTTAAAAAATATCCTTTCAGAAAATGCAATATTTTTTTTTTTTTTTTTGTCGTTGCATTGCACTTGTAACTCTTAAAGCTGTCTTTGCGTAATATTAAAGAAGAGGGAACTGAATTCGCGCGTATTTTGTTTTTCTGTCTTTGAATATTAATATTACATTTTGGTTTCGCTATCGTATGGTGAATAGCGTATTTTATCACGCTTCTCATTTTTGTACGAGGTGATCCATTTTCTTGGGTGTAAAATATGTTTTGCATTCTTTCTCTCCCCCCCCCCCCGTTTGTAATATTACATTAAATAAGCTTTCGGCTTTCATGTTAAACTTAAAAATCACTTATTTATGGAATGTTTTCAAACATTAAAAGCGCAGTATTATAAACCAATGTATGAATAATAACATTGCAAATTTTTCAAAATAGAAACAATATTCTGTCTGAAAATGTGTTCTATGTTTAGTTCAAGATTTCGCACGTTTAGAGAAGGCAACATTAAATACGCATACCATGGTTTGAGTATTTTTGTAACTTGATGGGGCTTCATTACTACTCGTATATTGAACAAAATCTCGTCGTGATATGATAAATATTGTGTAATGTGTTTGTAGCCTATTTTGTGTCTCAGTTTTAATTCATCATAAATCAAGGTTTATCAAAATAATATATATCTTTTATTTATTTATTTGCTTTGTAAAGACAAAAATAGGGAAACAAAAATTATAAAAAAATATATAAAACAGATCAATGTTTTCATATATTAAGCAACATATTGTGCATTTCTAAGAGTTGAAAATAAAAAAGTCGCACGTCGTTTACGTGGACATTAGTTTCCTACAAATAATCATTTCTCCGAAAGAAGGAAACTTTATTCGACATATAAAATGTATTTATGAAATTCTCCGAAAAAAATGTGGGAGTCTCTCCAGTTCCCTTTTGTCGAACGAACAACTGTATCATTATTTAGCGTGATTTAGCGATTCACAGAAACATTTTCTCTTGGCGGTCACATTCTTTGTCAATTGGCTGCAAGAGCACGTGAGAACATAATTTCTCTTTTATGAAAAGGATTTTCAAGCAACTCGCAGGTGGCATTCGGGAATCATGTGATCAGCTGCACTAGGGGGGGAAACACAAGGAGAGTTTTTTCGAAACATCAATATAAAAGGAACTTTTGTTTTAATTATGCTTCTTTTTAAGGAAACCTTTATTTGTAATGTCCTATTGAAAATATTTCTCCGTTCTACGAATTTTAATCAACCCGTTATGCTCAAATCAAAACTGAATTAAAAGTTAATTAAAAAACAATTGTGTATGTATGTGATAATGTGTACTTTAAATTAAATTTTAAATTATTACTCAATCTATTCATTGGCATAAAAAATCTTAATTTATGTTAAATGAGAAATTTGCTAATAATTCAAATTTCATTTTTAAAAAGAATTTTAGTCAAAAAAAATATTTTTTTTATCTGCAAGTAATTATATATAAAAACTAACTTTTTTAATGCTGTGTTTGAATTTGTATTCTTATTTTGTCGCCTAAGTGGCTACAGTCAACCGCAAAGGGTTAAATGCCAGAATGTTTCCAAGTAAATAAGGCCATGTCGATTTCTTTTCGAGGGAGAAGACCTTATAGTCGATATTAAAACAAATAGTGTATAATGTGCTAAGAAGTAAGAAATTTTACTTAATATATTTTTATCTGAACGTTTTTGCTTGAGTCTGAAGATTTGTTGGTGAAATGAAAATTTCTGAGATGGAATTGATACAATGTCATTGACTTTGCTTAATCCATATATTTGATTAATTTAATTATATTTGGGTCTCGAAATGTATCTGCATGACATAGTGATTTGACCTTTGATATATGGTTAGGTATAAGAAAGTGAATTTGTGTGAATGATTGCATTAAGTGGCATTAATATCCAAAATTATCTTTACATGCATAAAATCTCTGATTTCTCAGTTGTGAACTATTACTTTATTAGTTTGTGTAGAATGCGTAATACATAACATGACATCAATACAAGAGGTAAAAGTTAAGAACACTAACATGAAACACTTATAAAACTTACATGAAACGGGGGGAGGGGGAGTGGCAGAAATACGTGACAAAAAAAGCTTAGAATTAAAAAGAAACCTAAGACACCCCCCCCAAAAAGTCTTATGAATTAATATGAAATATGCTCACCCCTGACTTGTACACTCATACCAGTATCATGATGTGATTTAAAGCGGGCAATTTGGAAAATTATGTATCACTCCTCCTACAATGCTATCTTCAAGGCATTTATATCTGTTGGACTAAGATGTCTCCACAGTGGCGTAACGGAGAACATTTGGACCTCCCTGCAAGTCAGGTTTTGGGCCCCCAAGTTGGATTTTACTAAAGGTAGCTACTTTGCTGCTGTCAGGATTAGGGCTCCCTAGAACAATGCATCCCCCCCTTGCGATGCGGGGTGTACGTTACGCCACTGTGTCTCCATCGCATAAGTTCTTTGTTATGTTTAGATCAAGGGATTTTGCTTACCAAGGTTCAAGGACCCAGAGGCTGTACTCAATGGTTTCACTCAGCGAATTCGTCAATGAGGTCTGCTCAGGGACGTCTTAAGACTCTTTGAGGCCCAGGGCCCAGAGAAATCTTAAGATTTTTTGAGACCCTGGGCCTCCATGCAAAAGTAGGCCCTACCTTAGATCTTTAAAAATGGACAGTATATAACATGCATTGCAGTGGCGTAACGGAGAACATTTGGGCTCCCCGCAAAGTCAGGTTTTGGGCCCCCTCGAGATGCGGGGGTGTACTTTACGCCACTGATGCATCGTCAAATAGTCGTTCAAACGATAATTTGAAACAAATAAATGTACATGACTCACAATCTCAAAAATCTAGGCACAAGCCAGCTCAACCGATGGCCGCATTTTAACTAAATGAGTTGAATGATGGTTTATGGTATTAGGCCTAGACCTAGACAGGGACAACGGTCATTACATAATAATTCAATCTTACTACGTTTGTCAGTTGACATGCAATTTGAAATTCTCTATTTTTTGGACAATATGTATGGGAGTAATATTTGACCATTAAAGTTATCCCGGTCATGAGCTTATTAAGACAGAGTCAAAAACGAAACGAGGCCCCCACCTAGGGTGAGGCCCGGGCCCAGTTGGCTCATGCCTTAAGACGTCCCTGGGTCTGCTTGATATTGGACAAGCATCATCGTCCATAAATAAAAAATGCTATCTGAATGCACGCTGAAAAGTCTTACATAAGATTTTTAGTTCTGACCTCCATACCTCTGGTCGTTCTAAATCCTTTGTTGGAATCATGTAAGCACGTACGTCCATCGATCATTCTTCCCTATGTCACACCTATGTTATTGAAACGGCCACATTCCGTAATGTTCTGTTACAATCCTATACCATTCTAATTGAAAACATGACTTACAGTTTACCGGAATAACCGTTCATTATTTTTTTGTTAACACACAAATATACACGACATAGAATTTTGTTAATCTTTTTCAGACGTCTTGTTTCTTCCCTCTGTGTTTCCATTCTTCCCCATTATAGTGTTTTTCCCCGCTCGAAAAAAAACTGGTTCCTTTATGCTTTTGACCAATCAAATTATCACTTCAAGTTAAATCTTTACAGTTCAAAGGAAGATTTCACGTTTCTTACTCCATTGAAACGATTCCTCATAAATTGTGAAAACAGTGAAACTCATACTTAAGATTTTCTGGCATAAAGGCATTTTTTATTAAGCTTTCTTTTGTGCAGTTTGCCATGAATAAACAATTCCAGACGGCTATATTAACTACCGATGGTAGACTTGCAGTTATGACTAACAATTATTGCCTTAATAGATCTTGAGAAGTAGAAAAATTACACGTATTAAATCTTGTTTGGGTTTCTTTACGACAGTTTCAGAGCTCTAAATTTTTATCCATAGCGTAGAAATTTTCTTTCTTGGAAATATTCTTACATCTCAGTGCTTCCATGATGCCAGATCTGTTTCTGAACGGCGATAATTTGCCACTTCACAGATTTGTTTAAATGATACTTCTAAACCTAAATAAACCATTTTAAGTCCTTGCCTGTTAAAATGAAACGTTATATTGCAGAATTTCATTCGGATGTTCTCACTGGGAAAATAACTTGATTCACTGTTAGATGACGTAACGCCATGATTTGTACATCAGAAACCGTTTGACCACTTTTGATAATGCTAATTAGGTTCGCCTTTCACACATTTTTTGCAAAAATGGCTTGCATCCATGGGTATTTCATGGAATATAATTATTTCGTGGTATGTAAAGGTAGTTTTGAGCATGAGTGTAAATAAATGTTGCACACATTAACATCAAAATGAATTCTAGGCCTAAAGAACTGTTCAAACATGTAAAAAAAAGTCTCTTAAATGGCAATAAAATGTTTTCGTAAAAAGGAATTCAAAGATAGAGAGAGAGAGTATATGAGAAATATTTGTCAACTTAGTCAAGCATCTTCAAATATTATGCAAATAATTTTTTTAATAAATTAAAAGTAAAAAAGCTTTTTTAAAACAAGCTTTATTTAAACGCGCTAAAAAGAATAAAATACATTTTTCTTTAAAACTTTTTTTACTGTCAACTTTTTCCGTCATTACACAATTTATATGATATAAAAGCTCGTCGCAAGATTAAAGTACTCTTATTTACTTAGTTTGAAATTTTTTTTAAATTAAAATCAATCAGATCAAGTTATTTAATTTACTTGTTTATCTGCAGAGATAAATCTCGCGAAAAGCTTTTATATCATATAAATTGTGTAATGACGGAAAAAGTTGATAGCAAAAAAAGTTTTAAAGAAAAATTTATTTTATTCTTTTTAGCGCGTTTGAATAAAAGCTTGTTTTAAAAAAGCTTTTTTACTTTTAATTTATTTTTCACTTTTTAGTTATCATTGGACAGGTTTCTGAGTATGTTCATTTCATTCAATGCATCATTGTTGCTAGGTGTTTGCCGGTTATTTTCGAACAGTTAGCTATATGAATTCTCGCAAAAAGGGTACTAGACAAAAACACAATTTTTTCTGAAATCCGTAATTTTAAAGCAATTTTTTCAATCTTCGTACAGATTTTGGGTAATATTGTCCTACACACGAAAAAAAAGTTCCAGAGATTTTCTTCATAAATGATGAAGTTATTAAATGTTTAGTTAAAATTTTGAGTATTTCTTGAAAAATCGTAAGCAAAAGTTTTCGGCATTTTATTTCTTAAATGACTAATTCTAAAAAGCAAAGCATGAGCTATTTTAGTACGGAATGTCGATTCATTTAAAAAAAAAAATTAATGCGAAACGATTTAGACATTATTTTCATAAAACGCATCGATTTTGATTTATGTAAAAAAAAATCGTAAGAAATACAAATATTATTTCGTAAAAAACATTATACCTTATCGGACGAAGTAAATGATCTTTCCGATTCTGTAATGATTTTTGTCTGAGTTTCATAGATTAAAGTTAAATAAATTTTTAAAGAATTTCTACAATGCTCCCTCTCAGTTTAACTTTGCAGCGTTGAGAAAGTATTCAATGTACCAATCTCCTTGAAAAATAGCTCTACTTTTTTTGTTTTGAATTTAATTCGAAGAAAATAGATAGAAATTTCTAAACAAATTGCATACGTTGCAGAAATTAGATTATTTTTACGTTGTAGAAATGTAATTATTTTTTAGACAAAGTTAATCAATACAGTCATTAGCGCAACGTTATAAAATTCAGTTTGCTGAAAACTATTTTAGACGCCAACTTTGTCATTGTTGTAACAATAACATTCTTACAACAATGCTGACATATCGAAGTTGGCGCCCAAAACTAGTTAACGTTTTTAATTAATATCTTTTTAATTAATTGCAATATCGGAATATAAATGGTCAAAACATGCATTGTCACCAAACTAAACGTGTATATAAAATTTTAGCTCAGTAGGAGGAAGATATCAACTTCAAAATTGAGTTGCAAGATTCCACCCGAACAAATTACATACATACATACATACATACATACATTGTAAGTTAAATAAAAGCTTTTAAATATAAAAAGGTGAAAAAGAGATTGTAAAAAGAACTAGCCCCCAATAATTTATATTGTTTCTCTCTCTCTCTCTCTTTTTTTTTTTTTTGTAACTCAGTATTTTGTTGTTTAAGGAGGTAATAATTAAATTAGGTATTGCATTATGCAATAGTAAATTTAAATCTTGGTGAATTTTTGGTTATTTTGTTTTTAAGTTATCCTCTTATTGATTCCTAGTTATTTATTATTGATAGATAAAAGAGAAGATATATTTACAAGTTTAGTTTCTGATGTAAATGTAATTTAACGTTTTCGAAGTGCAAGGTTTGGCGCTGAAATGTACAGGTATGGTTTTTTTTTTTTTTACGTTCAGGTTTTCAGAGAATTGATTTTATGGGAGGAGCAGTTTTTGTGACGGATTTCGGAAGTTGACCCCATTTTCATGATCGAGATGAAATGGAACAACAATAACAAAAAAGTCACTAATAATAATTCATGAAGAAAGCAAAAATAGTAACAAAAAAACACTCTGAAACGAATGGATTATTTAATAGTTCCAAACTAATTATTTTAAGAAAGACTAATTTAACTTGCATTTCGTAATATTATTTTGAACAAATTGACATCATTAACTTTAATATCTTCTATGTTAATTTTTTGTAGAATGGCGTTGCTGTGTGCTCCGAATAACCGTCAATAGTTCGGGATTTTTGAAATATTATTTGTGCCTCAGAAAATAGTTTTGCAATTAAATATATACTATTGCATTAATAGAGAAATTTTTATTTGTCTCAGTTTTTTGTTCAAAATGTGATTATGAATCTGTGAAAGATTTAGGATTAGTGGAGCTGTAGTATTAAAATTACTAACTACTTCAATTAAATTTATTACCCTTAAATGCAGCAAAGGAGAAGGTAAAGCTGAACTCACATGCAACTCAAAAACCCAAAGATGGGAGTTTGAATTTTTCCTGTTGGAAAAAGGTACTCAGTTATCTGCTCAACCTTTTTTTCTACTTTATTTCATGTGTTTCTGTCTTATAAAATTAAATAATTAACATTAATAAATTTAAAGTATAAAAATGTGAATACCATAAAAATGTTGCTACCTCAGAGTTTTTTTAAAATGTTTTTTGATTTATATCGTATTGATGATGCCAGAACTTTGTGGAGAATATCTCCACACGCAAACAAATAGTAATAAGTAAGTTTAAGGGAGGAGGAATATATTATTTTTTTAAGTAAAAAAAGGATATTTATTTTGTGAGCTTTTGATTGTTTCATCTATACTGAAGGGAAAATGAGTTCCTATCGGCTATAAAAGATTGACATTAGGTAACAGAACACTAATTAAAATATGTTAAAATAATTGAAGACTTCATCATTATAGTGAAAAGATTTATGCACGCGTAGCATTTATATTTGTCAATTTTGCTCCATTTAAAATAGTTTGCCATATTTGTGTGTGTGTGTGTGTGTGTGTGTCAATGTTCTATGCAATTCAATTGATTGTGTAAGTGTCGATTGTTGTTTCACTCTTTCTGCCCGGTGAAGTTATAATATCAACACTGGAAAGAGAGAAGAGAGAGAGAGATGCTGCTGATTGAGGGTAATAAAGTGACCACTACAACCTCGGCAAAGCTTGGAAACGTTTTAAAAGCACACCGAGAGGGGGGGGGGCATGAAAACGAGCGCTATCTTGTTGAAACACGTTCTCAACAATACTATTCACTGCATATTTATTGAAAGATCGCTCTACGTTGAAGATAGTCTAGGTCTGGGGTGACCAACCCAAATACCTCGCGGGCCCCCTCTTCGGATAATCCCGCGTGCCGTATATAAAAATATATATCTTTATATTGGATTTGGGCCCATTACTAACATTTATTGGAGTGAAAAATTAAAACAGAGACTGATATATTATTATTGTTTTCATTGTTTTTCTTGTGTACAAACATAGATAATATAATAATAATAAATGTTTAATTTATTTAATAAGGGAAATATTTGTTTCTCAACTCTTTCACTTAGTTTTTGCAAGTCTATCTCAATGTATGTATTTGCGTATCGTAATTGATGTTGCAGGTTTTCGTGCGTCGGAATTTAAAAAAATTGGGGGGGGGGGGAGTACAGATTTGCAGTAATAGAAACAGCGTGATAGAATAGAAACAGTCATGGGATTTATTTGTTAAAAAAAAAACCCTAAAAGCAAAAATATTGTACAAAATAATCGCATTTTGTAAAGTTGTATTGAATCCGCGGGTTAGCCACCCCTGGTCTAGGTAATAACGAGGGAGGTCTAGTTGATCATACGAAATCCTTCATCCATAATCCTTATAGATGGCCCGCTGTGAGGAGAATGCTTTTTGTTGCTAATCCTTGTTTGGGAAGTGCCTATTCATTGAATTTCCTAATCCATTTCCGACCATACTAGCCCGAAATCGTAATTATTCTGAAACCTGAATCACTCAAGTAATAAGCGTTACCATCCTATAAAAGCACATATTTGAGACTAATCTTATTCCACTATCGGGAAAGGAAGGAGTATTCTCTTTCTCGAAGCTTATTATTAGACTTCTTTTAACGTGTTAGCTGTCACATCAGTCATCGGTAACTATCAGTATAAAATGCGGTATGAAACTTACAAAATTACATTGTTTTCATAAACTTTAAGTAATTTCGAGATCGTACTATTAATGTAATTAAATATTACTCGTCAAAAAACTGTAATGGATTTTCTTGAAACAATTTGAACAAACAAAAAGAAACGGTTATCTACAGGTATAAAATGTAGCAACTCGTTTTGTCCTTCTGGTCATTTCCGTACCAAATTGTGCCATTCTCTTCAGAACATTGTTTGCAATATCTTCATACTGTAGAAATTTTTCCAAATATTTTTGGAGTTTGTGTCGTGGTTTTTTAAAGGTACTTGTAGGCTCCCCTTTATTAAACGTCTTCATCTGGGCAATTTGTCATGAGTACTACAATTCCCCCCCCCCCCAAAATCGGTAAAACAGATATTTTTCTTATATATGTATATAGACTGGGATTTCCTCTGAAATGTGCGTGGTGCTTAACGTTTTAAGGTTATTAATCTGCATACAACCTCGTAACTACATTTTATGAAACCTTCAGTGAATGTCTGTAAACTTTACTAGTAATCAAGGGCGTAGCGACTGCCGTATCAGCCTTATCAATGGTACAGGGCCCCGAGGCTCTGGGGCCCCAAATGCGTAAGAAAAAAAATCACTAAATGTTAAGGGGCCGCTTGCAAGGGCCCCAAGGATCTTTGATACAGTGCCTTGTTCAAAAGACTAGCTACGCCACTGCTAGTAATATAAATTTTATATGGCCCTACTAGGCTGTTGTATTTTAGAGTTACTTTTAATACGTTATACCAGTGGTCAGCAACCTGTGGCACGCTGTACAATTCTCGGTGGCACTCTGCACTAATCTACAAATTTGTCACTTTTTGAATGGAGGGAAGTTGATAAATATGCAATGGACATTATTTGACAAACATCTTCAGAATTATGGACACTTACGGAATGACGAAAAAAATTGAAAGATAACTAAAAATAAATTTACACCTATTTTTTTGTACATTGAGTATTTTGTTTGTTTTGAGTACTTTGTAAATTATTCAAAAAGCAGAGTTGTACAAGCACTAGGTTCGGATTAAAATTTTTAATTACCTTTTAGTTTAAGTAAAATGTAGGGAAATACTTATATATTTCATGTTGTCTATTTCATATTTTAATAAATATGTTTCAAAATGCATAATCTGTGTACAATTTTAATTTTTGTTGAAGAAATAGATTTATTTCATGTTAACATCTTTAAATGAGGCACAATTAATATGTAAGGAACCTGCAAATCTATATTATTGACCTCTATTCTCTCACTCTGCATGCATTATCGCGGGAATCAAATTGCTTAAAAATGTCTTAACGGGTGGCAAGCTATTGGTAGATTGGTTTGGCACGGGCACAGCTAACGTTGCCGACCCCTGCCTTATACCTTTGGCTGTGGTCTGGAAATTTCTCACAGAACAGTATGTAATTTCTTTTATAGATATCTTTCCTTAACACTGTCCACACAGTGGCGTGTTTTTAAACCAAGATCAATAAATATTTAACCAAATATATTATTTAACCCACTTCGCTATATATATGGTTGAATTCTGTTGAAGTTGCTAGGTTTGAGCACTGCATATTCTTTTACTACAATCCTTCGCTTATTTATAATTTGTAGTGTTCAAGATTGACAATCAGCTAGATCTGGACTTTCCATGTTCGATATACTTGTATAGATCAGTGCTTCTCAACTTTTTTATTGCCGCTCATCATTTGATTATTTTACCGCAGCTCTCTCACGAGGGGAACGTTGATTGTTTATATTTTAGGTTGTTTTGATTATTAATTTAATTTAATTGTATTTAAATATGTCTTCGAAATAAAATAAAGTTACACAAAAAAATGAATGTAAGGTGATTTCCATCGAAAGTCGCACAAACCCGAAAGAAATACTCCTCAATTAATAAAATGGAAATACCTGGGATATTCATTTTGCGGTCCGGTTCTATTTGATCCAAGGACCGGTACCGGCCTGGAGATGGGAACCGCTGGTGCAGATGATTAAAGCAAGTATGTCATTATATGCGTTGTAATGTGCAGCTGCTATAAACCTATTTCTGTTTTAATTTACAAAAATTTAATTTTGGCAATTAGCGCATTCTAAATATTTTACGTTATACGATGGTATAAAAGCAATTTTTGATTTTTAGAGATTTTGTTTTGTCACTTAATTTTGTGATGCGGCAAATTTTTTCCTAATTCTTTTGAAATCGCGTGACATTCTCTCTTAATGACGTATATTATGACGTAAAGTCTTAAATTTTTTCATTTTCATTCTTGGTTGCTAAGATTGATGCTAAACATTTTGTTACTCAGCTTATCACATGAAGCATGATAAGACAGTCTTCGGCTCTTAAGAATGCCTCTGTGGGAGCTTTCAAGAGAATAAGGTTACGTAACACCGTATTGATACTATTCATTTTTCGGAACTTCTTCCATGTTTTCAGAAAGCTAACTTTGAATACTAAAGATTTTAGATTTGCTTTGATTGTGTAATTTTATAAATTTTGAAACGTAATAAATTTTTGATGGATGTGTGGGAAAATCTTAATTTTCTTTGTTTGGTCTAAAAGATTTGTGTGCAATGAATGAAAGTAAAATATTGTTTGTTTTAAAGTGAATGTGGAAATGTGTTGTAGAGTAAGTAAAAATGTAGCAATATTAAAGCTTTACGTGTTTAATATTTTACCTGATTTAGAGTTTCAAGTTTTACATTGAATAATTTAATAGTTTTTATGACAGTTTTTTAATGTGATTTTTTAAAGTTTTATTGGTTTTTTGTTCGACTTCATTGCCTCTTTTTCTCTCTTCGAACTTACTTATACTCTGTTTCAACTCAAGTTGGCAGCATTGGGAAGGGTACGATGACCGAATCACAGCCGCTGCCGGGTTACTGTAGAAGAAGAGAGTGACTAAACGAATAATATCACCATATTTGGCGAGTGGGGGAAAAAATGCTTGTGAAAAATTTTTTTCATTAAAATTGTAAGAGCTGTTTTTTTTTTTGGGAAAATAGTATATGCAACTTTTTTAATGGAAATATTTAAGGGCTTACGTTTCAATATGTTTAGAAAAATTGATGAATAAACTAGCAAAACTTTTCTCGAACAAAATCTCAATAGTTCTCAACATATTGATAGCAATGTTTTTTAAATGAAAAAATGCCGTTAAATTGTAATTCATGCTTTCATTAACTTGATTTTTTTAAGTGACTTAGGCCACTTTCAAAATAAACGGCTCTTTTTTCTTTAATTTTTATTTATTACATCCGTTTATGAAATACAAATTTCTATCTTGTTTTTTAAGAATTTATCGCCTTTTCTCGGTGGTTATTATTTTAAATCCGAATGAAATAATTATTCACATTTCATGTATAAATGCCGTTTATGTATGTTAACTTAAGAAAAACAGAAGCACAAATTTCAACATCATCATTTACTTCCTTCAGAACTTTGGTTAATGTAGGAATCTCATTTTTTCGAAAAAGGCTATGAATTTTTCGCCGAATGCACGCAATGTGAAGTCATATTTCACCAGCCTATTACGCTTGCCTACGGCACCGGGTCGTTTTTTACCAGGAGATCTTACAGCACCTAATGCCTTCTTTTCTTTCTCCATACGGAAAACAGATCTTTTCGAAACGCCAATCAGTTCATAAACATTTTTCACGATTTCTCTGATGGATTCTTGCGGGTTTTCTTCTCGAAGTCGAAAATTAAACATTCAATATGTTTTTCCGAGCTTCGCTTCGGATAGATTTTCCTCGCTTCGATGGTGTATACAGCGAGGTTGGTGACATTTCTATCTCAGACATGTTTAAAATGTCAAAAAAAAAACAACAAAAAAAAAAGAACAAGAACAAAGATAGTAGCACGAGATATCAAAATTGTACGTATGAACGATAGCAAAGACGCCAAGCGAATGGCGTTGATTTGGCGGGAATGCTTAGGTAACTCCGCCAAGGATGTGATCTTAAAAACCGGTTTTAGCCAAGTGAAGTTTCATGAAATTGTTGTTTTTCAACTGTATTCGTTCACAGGTATTAAAGAATAAATGCTTTTAAGTGTGATTAACTAAAATATATCCTTAAAACCACAATTTCGATAATACACGATACTTTTTAACAATATTCTATGCATTTGCTTTAATTTAAATTCCAAAACAAGTTGGAACTATTTTCAAGCGGATTGTTACATTCCTACCCTTCCTAATGCTGCCAAGTTAAGGTGAAACAGAGTATAACTCTTTCACTCCGCTTCCCCTCTGGTGGGCACGGTTGTCTAGTGGTCAAGGTCACAGACTCGTGGCCGACGTGTCACGAGTTCGAGCCAGTGCCACTGAAGACCCGTCGTGTAGTGCACGTGAAATCTGTCGAAAGTTCAAAGTCTTTTCGTGGCGTAGTGTAGTAGTTTGGAGAAGGGGTGCCACCTCGCGTCTCGTCTTGTCTCTTGACCGAGGTTCAAAATTACTAGTTCCGGCGCCAGTTGCTGTGTTGTTTTATTATGTGACGTTGATATAAATTCTAACTCACTCACCCACCCGCCCTCTTTCAAGAAAATCTAAAACTACTTAAACTCTGAAATAGTGAAATTTTTCCATTATCTTGTTCCCTTTGAAACAATACTGGAAGTTTTGCATTCCTTATTGCATTATCCCATAGCACGCGAGGTGCCCTTTACATTTTCAAATTTTTGTCTTGTTTTAAGTGTCACACACCATTGCGTTCCTTTGTTTTCTTATTCCCCACGCTCGTGTTACGCCTTTTATTATTTTTATTTTCCCCGTCTCGTTTCCAGAGATAACCGCAAAATTGGACGAAACGTTAATAAATAGCATCTGCAAGTTTTTCTCTGGCTGTTTTTTGTGATGTAATTTCTGTAACCTTCACGAAGAATAACTGTGCGTATGTGAATGGAGTGTTGTTCCGAGAAGACGAGAATAGTCTTTTACGTTAGGAAGAATACGATGGTGGCAGGTTTACGTTGTACAATTAAAACTCCAGCCTTGAAACGCGTGAATTTATAACGCAATTATGAATTCTCTCACACTTTCTCCTTCAAAAAGGGTTTCACTAATTTAAAATTTAATTTATATCATGATGTGGGTTTAATTTTTGAAATTATTACCACGACAAAGAATTTAAAACTATTTCCACCTCAATGAATATCTTTATATGCAGAAGAAAATGAGGTATTGTTCCTCAGCATTATATGTATATTTAGAAAGGTTTTCTAGGAATGATTATAAGTTATAGATTTTTAAAAAATTATAATTTTATTGAAGTTATCTCTAAATCTTTTTAAAATTCTGTCTCGATTTCAAACACTCTCCAGATTGCTGCTGACATTACTGATGTTTGCTATTACGATTACATTTATCATTATTTTTCTCAAATAATCTTATATTTTGTTTAAACACATCTTTAAAAGTGAGTATAAAGTATGTATAAAATAGAATGTTCGAATTTTTTTTACTTTCGAAAGATACTTTCCTTCGTTTGAAGGAATTAAATACCGTCAAGCCAGGATTTCAAGAATTCATAGGGACTGAACATTTTATTAGTTAATTCGGAGTTATTCGTGATATGGGGGTCTAAAAAATGATTTTTCTTTCACTAACCTTTTCGATATTCTATAATAAACAACTACACAAAATGTACCTATACAGTTAGAAATTACACCATTTTTATTCAGCAGTTAAAAATGCTGTTAGCGAATTATTACGCGCCAGTTAATTGGAAATTTTAAAATACCGATTAATAGATGTTTGACAGTTTTTTTTAATTATTATTCCTGACTAAGAAGGATTTCTTTTTCGACTTTATACAGCTTAGAAAACACATAGTATTTTCTGTGAAAACATACCTCATGCAACAGGATGTAAATGACACAGTATGAGGTATGTTTTCACAGTTTCCAACCATGTAAAGCATTAGAAAATGCAACAGTTTTGATTGGAGTTTCATTATCAATTTTTGAATCAAAATTGCTATTCATTGGCTCCGACAAATCAACATTTTCTTCAACTTCAGTTGCACACTTCCTCAACTTCAGTCAATTTTCTCAAGAAAGGAAGCAAAAGGTAAAAACTCTTAAAATATTCCCTGCATTGTGGACTTGGATGAAATAAGAGAAACTAATATCCTATCCTGTTCATAAGTCTCGCAATCAGCTGACTCATCTACTCCTGTAAAGTCTAATAATGGGTTGTACCCCTTCAAAATTTGCCGCTTACAAAAAAGGGTTTTCTTTTTGTGGGGGGGTGGGGGGGACAAAAGGATATATCTTTTGAAAAGAAACTTTTTTCGAATCCAAACTAATACAAAAAAAATTTTCTTCGATTGTGAAAATAATTTTTTAATTCGGGATTTATTATTCGTTAGATGGGTTCCCCCCCCCTTCCGCTTCAATCGGGGGGGGGGAGAACAATTCGTTAAATCGGGAAATTCGTTAAATAGGGGTTCAATAATTCGAGGTCCCACTGTATTATGAAAAAAGTATTTTTTAAAAGTACATACCATACAGTATAAGTATTATACAGAAGTTTAAAGTCCTGTGTTAAAAGAATACATTCAATACATGCATACACAATCCTACGCATCTCTTCACAATAGCAGACCATCCTTTCTGAACACATGTGTAGCAAGGCCACGTGTTAAACGAATGATATGGACGTCTGATAACATGTGCGGTTGGTCTATTGTCCACTTGAAAGAAAGCAATAAAAGTATCTTTTATTCTGAGGAACTGGAAAACACAAAGAAAGGGTAGTAGACAGATGGTCATCAAAGGAGCTTCGTTTCAGGGAAGACACGCAGAGACCATACAACGCAAAACTTGTGAGCTCCAACCTGTTTGCTACAGGACTGTACATGTTAGTGAGTGTTCGAATTGTCCAGAGTTTTATAAGATAACTTCGAATTATTGCGTGTTGTAGTCTGGCCAGCCACAGATTTTACTTCGAAATATTGAGTGAACCCAAACGTATTGTTTTAGTTCGAAATATCAAAAGTTTTTCAAGGGACTGAGCATATGCTTCGAATTATCGAGAGGTTCGTATTATCGAGAGTCGACTATATATGATTTTCTTGCCTAAATGAACATTTCATCTCTAAGTGGTTTTAGAAAAGAAACAATTTTCACTTTGTAAAACGGAAATTCTGAAATATTTTAATACGGAAATGGATTTTATGAAAATATATGTTGATTCATTGTGATTTCTTTCTCACTTTCTTTTTCTGGTTGTGGGTAATGTTGGCGAAACATAAGTTTTGACTCAAATTCATCGCTACGTTTTTATTATTACCCAATCTCTCATCGACATCAGTTGCAGACATTTTTGAGAATGGATATCTCTTAGATTAAAAAGTAAAGTAAATTTTTTATATTTTTCTGTATATCGTTAATGCATTAGAAATATTTTTTTTGAAAACTTTTCACATATTTGAAAAAACTGTTTAAAATTGAATGCTGTGCCTATTTTTTTAAAAAGAATTCGTCATTTTTTTCTTAATTTCCTATTTGTATATTCAAGATGATTTTACTATGTCAACTTATGTGGAATTTCATTCTTTTTTTAATAATTACTTCCAATTCTTTAACATGATGTAAAAAAAATTTTTACCGTAATTTTTTGTTACTTTATGAGTTTGTAAAATCATCTTTATTACATTTTTTATACTTACAACAAACAGTATTTATGTAAGATAAGCAATTTTCAGGGAATATAATTCGTCTTCTAAAAATCATTTTTTTTGGTACAAATAATATTGTTAATGAAATTGATTTTTCACTGTAAATGTGAAATACCTTTACTTGGAACTGGGTACGCGATTTTTGTCTGAATATATGTATGAAGCATAAACGTTGTTGCAGGTTTTTCTTTAAAATATCTTACCATTTTTTAGACGGTAAAACATTGTAAAATAATTTTGACACACACACATTGCAGAAAAACTCTTAAATAGAATGTAACTAACTTAAGCATCAAATTATTTAAGAGAAAGAAAAAACACACACAGTAAGATAAAAAGTATTTTGAATTGTAGAACTAGATTATAAGTATCGTTATAATCCCTCCTCTAGCTTATCTTTAATTAAAATAGAAGTTAAATGCCTTTCATCTATTGCAAAAAATATCAGTTGTAGCATATCATTGTGATGTGTTTTGAGGCAACTGGTTTGATATTCAGTGACGCAACAGTGTGAAGGAATAGCACAATTTCTTTTAAGGTCTTTTTTAAATAAATAAATTAATAAACGAATAAAATTGACAAATGATGTTATTTTGCCTCTCTACAAAAAAATTTCTAGGTCAATATTAAATTGCAATATATGATGCAAAAAACTAGTAAAACTGGAAAAAGAAAATCTAAAATTCGTACCTATCAGACAAGGTGATACTAGCAATGAAATTGTTATAGATAAATATCCGATAAAATTTTCACCAAGTCATCAAAAAAGTGAGAAAATTAAAAAATAATTTTAAAAAAAAACTTTTGTTTTTTATTGTTCTTTTATCATTTGTTCATTAGCAAAGAGGAAATTTTTCACTTCAAGTTCCCCTTTTGTCTCTTTATGTTTTTTAAACGATAATTACCTTTATGAAGTATATTTTTTGCGTAATCTAATGAGCAAGTGTATCGAGTTTGCATCGTTTTTAATTATGTTGTTTATATTTTCCTTCCTGTCTCAAGTGTAGTAAGAAATAAAATAATTTCTACTAATGATCTGGAATTCTTGACAGGTGCAAAAGCTATGATATATGAATCGTTAAAATTATAATCACAGGTAAAAAAACTGTTTACATCAATATAGCTCAATTGTTTTAAATTAGTAAAAACTGCTTTTGTGTGTTCGACCAGTATACTAGTTGTATCACAAATTATCGCTAATTACATTGTTTGAAATTACGAATATTTTTTTTATTTAATCTCAATTTCTTTTACTGAATCATATTAAATATTTAATTATTAGTATTTTTATTTATTTATTACATCGAAATGCGGTGAAGTAGCTTTTCTTTTAAATTAATATTTTATTGCTGGGATTTTATCTAGATACACTTTTGAGGAATATTGGATTTTTTGTACTTTAAATAAAATTTCATTTGACTCATTGTTAATATGTTTATTAGCCATATACGGTAATACCCTGAACTTACGCGATTGGTGGGACTGAGTAATAACCGCAAGTCGAGGTTTAATTTCGAATATGAAAACATATAAATTATTTTTAGTTGGGTTCGGATACAAAAGAAAGTATCAATTTGAAAAAAGGAAATGTTTAATAAAATCTTAGATAACATAAATATACAAACTCGCAAACCGATGTTATTTTGATGTAGAAGGTTTCATAAATCCTATCAAAGTAATCTGCCGGTTCAAAGATTTTTTTCCTCCCGAAGTACTTTCTCGTAGAATGTTAATAATTGTTTTTTTTTTTTTTTTATTCCTTGTTTTGTTAGGGGGGGGGGGAAGCTCTGTGTTAGAGTATGTATTTTCAAAAAAAAAAAAAAAGTACAAATTGTTTTATAGAAAATATTTATAAATTCCCGTGCACCTCCATAGTATCACACAGGGCTTATAGAAATAAGTATAAAACACACATTACAAGGGGGGGGGGATTTAAGTCATAAAGTATCACAGAAAAATAATTTCTAAAATTTTTAACCCTTTTTCAATTAAATTGAGGTCTTCTGTTAAATTCCCGACTGGTCATTCAATCTCCTGCTTGAACTGGCTATAAAGACTCAAGTTCATCAATGTCTTAATGTTTTTGTATGAGCTCATCAATTGTCAGATACTGATTGTGGGAATCTAGCAGTTCTTGAATGCCATCACTATACACTTATAAATTTATTTGCCTGGCAAGATCGACTTCTTGAATTATATTACCAATTTGATAAAGTTCTAGTGCTGATTTCGCCTGAGTTTCAGTAATGGGGGGGGGGGAGACAAATCACACAAACACACAACGAAATTTCAAAACCGCGTTACTCCGAATTCTCGTAAGTCGAGATATTACTGTACTAATTATCTGGTAATATATAAATTTCATACTTATAAAGTTGAATATATCGTTGTACAGCATTTAACTTTTTTGTAGTGACATCTCTCCCTTCCCCCCATACTTTAATCCTTTAGCTATTTTGAAAAGAACCATTCCAACCAAGATCCGTAGCACTAAAAGCATTTACTTTAGCAAAATTGAGCTTCGTGTCTCCCTGTGCTATATGCATAACAACAATACTTTATTCAAGATATGTCTTGGTTTATGAATTGCACAAATATGAATTTCATTTTGGGTGCCTTTTTTTTCTGTAATATCCAATTTTATGCAAAAAAGAAAGGAAGGAAAACCGCAAACTCGGTAGAAGAATACTTGTCTGAGGGTCACGTCGTTTTTGTTTCGTCAACCTTGGCAAATCATGCAGCAAAACATCAAATCGGCAATTGTTAATGGGGATGTCGAATTTTCAAACGCTTGTTAAAATTCTTGAAGGGGTGCTTTTTTGGTGTATGATATTGCTTTATGAGAGGGGTTGCGAACTGTTATTTTGTTCGTAGTTAAAATAAAAAACTAAATTTTTCCAGCCTTAATCATAGTAGTAGATCTGCATTTTTATCTCTAAACACTCTTCATGACTCATTCTATCGTTACTTTGTTACTATGCTCTTCATAATGATCTTCATATTTATTTTACTATCTTTCACTAAACTATGCTAAATTAATCTTTATTATTTGTTATTTCAAGGTCCCCCTCCCCCTTTATTTTTCTTCTTCTTTGCGATAGACTAATGGAAATTTATAGCAAATTTATAAAAGAGGATTTTTTTTTGTTTTTGAAATTGCAATAATTCCATTGCGTAATTCAATGATTGAATGGTCGATGAATAGTCCTGCACGCCTCTTGATTTTTAAGTTCAAAGCGTTCTTGAAATATTGTCGTTAATTTTGTTCCTAATTCATCCCATTTGACCTCCCCCTTTTCGGTTTTCACCAAAAATAAAAGCTTTAAAAATCAAATTTCTGAAAAATCTGTTTGATTATTATACATTAAAATATATAGAAGACTAATTAAATTTACAAAATTAAAATCCTGTAAATTACAATTTTTGTAAACACAAGTTTAAAAAAATAATGTAATGCATTTAAGCATACATAATATTTCAATCAATAATGCATTATTTATATAACTATTGCATTAACTTCTACTTATTGATTATAAAACAATCTATATTTGCTTCACAAATTAGTTTGCTTAAACAATTGGCTTAATTTTTAAATTTCTTTGTAGAATAATAGCTTAATTTTTGCGATGCTTTCTTTTAAAGGAATCCATTATACGCTTGAAATGTTAAATCTGTCGATCTGACTTGAAATGTCGTTATTAATGGTCGCATTTAGTGCCTTGATAAAAAAAAAAATGACGTGATCACGATCAAAATTACGAGGTCCTTTGGCAATAGTCTTCATATATTGCTTCTGAGTGCAACGTTAATAAACAGTATACTCAGCTGCTTCGGATTGTGCAAGTCAGTCTTGAAGTCAAATCAGTTATTCACACACACACATTTGTGGATTGTCGCATAAATATTGCTCATTACCTTCAGTTAAGTTTGTATTCATGTTATAATGCAGTGATTACCTAAGTGGTCTATATCGACCCCCAGGGGTCTATGACGACCAGCAAGGAGTTCACATCAGCGAAAAAATAGTTTGGGGATCCATGAGGTGTATCGAGGGTCTACGATAGTAGATCTCATTAAACCAGATTGTGACTTTAATTTTAAAAGAAAATTTAAACCAGAGAAAGAAACCAGAATTACCTATTTTTAACAGGTTCATTTACTAAATTTTGTAAAGTCCATTTACAGTTACGTGGACCATCTTTTCAGCGTTTCTTACCAGAATTAAACTGAGGAGTAAGATATTGAACATCCCGAATTTTCCCAGTTCCTCAATTTGTCTATCATAGACAATCTGCTGGGCAAATGACATTTTAACCTACGTTCAACATTTAAATGTCCTTTATTATGATTTTGAAACTAGGTTTCAAAATGTTTTGACTGTGGTAATACCACAGTAAGCACTAGATTAATATGGTCACTGGGGGGGGGGGGGTCAGATTACAAGAGGAACTGATCGGAATAAGCATTGACGAATATCTTAAAGTTTAGAAACTAATATTAGAGCAATTTTAAAAACACCAGATTCATCAATACCTTTAAAAGCATTTATTTGTTGCTCATTTACTTTATGTAATAGATATTTTATGTATTAATTAAATTTTATTAATTAATGTGTGTCTTAAGTTTTAAACATTATACTTTACTACAGACAGGAATTTAAATATTTTCGAGTTAGTAGTTCTACACCAGCTGTCAAAAAGACATTTAAGTTGATAAATGTGCAAAAATTCAGTATTAGAAAAGTAGGGGTCTACCCAAAACCGAAAAATATAGCAAGGAGTCTATGAGACAAAAAAGTTTGGCAACCTCTGTTATAATGCCATGTAAATGTAAAAAATTGGTTCAGATGCTCTTGTTATTCAACCACGGATAAGAACCACAAAGTCCGTCGTCCAAACCTCATAGAAATGCTAATTCACAATTACGCCAATGGTTTCTACTCTTCCCTTCTGAAATTAATTGTCTTTTAAAGATCACCCACAAAACGTAGCATAAAAAGTAATAAAAAATCTCTCTCTTTTAATTCTTACGGTAAGCATGTTCAAATTTAGAAAAGTCGTCACATATTTAAATATTATTTAAACTTGGTTATAATGGATCTCATATTGTATGTACCAAATTACCTATGTAATTTATTGTAAAAAGCTTAAATGAATTATATATAAGATTTAATTAGGGGAATTACCAAAGATTACGTTAGATTTTTTTTTACTATACCATTAATTCGAGGCTTTTTTAGTACTCTGGAATAGTGCATTGTGGTTAGACTACGTAACTAAATATGTGAATTAAAATTTTTCTTTTAAGAATCATAGGATTATTTTTCTCTTAAGATTAAGATGATTAGTTATAATATCTTTGAAATGCTACGAAATTGCTTTATTTATTTTCCTTTTAATGTGTTTTCCTAGTCTTCAAAAATATTGCCCAACTTCTCTTATGGCGCACAAATAAAAATAAATAAAAGCTTAAGCACAAATGAATATTTTTTACAAATATATCGTTCGCATCTTTCGTTTCATCAGCTTTTACTTTTATCTAAATTCTTTGGCGATGTGTTCCGCTCTACCAATGATGTTTTGACTGCCCTGATCTTTTTATGATCAAAATTTAAATTTAATTTTAGAAAAAAGTCTTTTAATTACTGACATTAATTCTATAGATTAAGATGAGGGGAGGGAATTAATTTTTTTTAAATTAATAAGAACCTCTCGTAAATTAGACCATAGTCATCGCACTCATTTTAAACTCATTAAAAACTTATTAGTATTTACCTTCGTTTGCGCGTGACAGGTTAAATTTGTTATGAAATTAAAATAAAATAAATTGGTTATGAAATTAATAATTTTTTTTAAAAAATCAAAAGTGATATTTATAATTTTATTAAAAAATAAATGTTCTTTATCTCCTCTCCCCTTATTTTATTTAACATGTTTTTTTATAAATTTTTCTGCTCTCTATATTTTCAAACCCAAAATAAACTTAAGTTGTTTAGTTTTTTAGTTACTATACATAAAAAATTATATGAAATTGAGCTTTGTGTATGTATTTGCGTGGGCGATTTATAAAAAAAAAAATGTTACGCAAAACGCTCACTATTCTTTCAAAATACTAAACTTTTATTTAAAATAACAGAACCTTCTCCCCAAATCATGATGTTAAATTATAAAAATCAACAAGATTGTTTTATTTACCTTTAATTTAACAGAAGAAATGTATACTCTTTTTTTTCGGGGAGGGGGTAATTACATTTAACAAGAGTAATAAATAGTGTAATTGTCGTCAGTAATTTTATGAAGTTAATGTAATGAAGTAGAAATATTTTCTATTCAGAAAGTAATTGTCGTCAGTAATTTTGTGAAGTTAATGTAATGAAGTAGAAATATTTTCTATTCAGGTATTAATTAGCGAATTAATTTTCATATATTGTGAAAGAGATTCACATGCGAAATAATGTTGCAACAATCTTCTTTTGCAGCATACTCTTTAAAATTTATGTTAAAACCCTTAATATCTTCCCGTACCTCAGATTTTTCCTTAACTCTAGAACAAAAAGCAAGTGAAACCACCATTGCATCCTTTTATTTTTTTTTATCTCTATGAAATATATGATCTGCTATCTTTTGTCTCCGCTTTAGTCATATCTTATTTGTACATTCTTTCTCTTTAACACATGCATTCTGGCGGAAGAATTTTCAGCTTTTAATGCATAATTAGATGATATATATGTAGCAAAGGTGGAAAAACCCTTAATGTGACTCGATATCTGAATATTATTTGCTTTGTTTGAACCATTCCGCATTTTTCCGGCTGTTTCGGATGTTATGGATTTACAGTGCATTGTACTAAATGAGGACAATTTTTTTTTTTTTTTTACATCCGTCTTACTAACTTAATTCATGCCTGAATAGAACTATAGGATTTTACAAAATGAAAAGATAGTGACAGTCCATTTAAAATTCTTCAAATTGTGGTTTCAAATGCATCACTTTTAAAAGCGGAGAAATAGCGAAAAATTGATTTAGAGACAGTGTAATAGTTCGGATTGATTTAGATACAGAGTAATAGTTCGGATTGATTTAGATACAGAGTAATAGTTCGGATTGGTTTAGAGACAGTGTAATAGTTCGGAATAATTAACTTGGAGTTTAATGTGTTACTGATTTTCTGGCGATTGTTAATTTCTTTAGAAAAAGCAGTCAGTAATAATTTTTAAATTATGAATTCTAGTGTTGTGTAACTTAACTAACAAGTGAGAATAATAGATATAATAGGCACTTATGTTTATTCTACGCTTAAAAAAAACCAGGATGCGTAATTTGGTGGTGATGGGGACTGCGTTTTGCTCGGTAAGAACAAAATTTTTTTGAACAATAAAAATGATGCTTCGAAAGATATAAGTTTCATTTTTATGAAGTAGTAATTTTTTAATTAGGGAAGTAACAATTTCTGTGCAATTAAATTGTGCTAAATAGGCTTAAATTATTTTCTAATCAAAGGTTAATGTATGAATGAACAATAAGGCACAAAAAGGACGCTTGGTAGATCAGTAAAACTGTTTTAAAGTAAATAACGCATTTCATGCATATTTTATCTAAGCTTCATTTAAGAATAAGGTAAAAGGATCAATGGGGCTTTATCTAATAAATTTATTTAAAATATTTAAAGAATTTTTTTTCAATTATTGTGACTGACAAATATGACTTGTTTCAACTATCAGTTTAGAAGTGACTGCTTATCTACATGCTTTATTGTAAAAACTGAAATATTTAAACTTAAAGTTAATTGTTTAAGATCAGATTGTATATAAATTAATTTTTTATGTATACATTTATTGTTTTTTGGAATATTCCATGCTGATTGTTTTCGGTGTCTCATTCGTACTCATCTTCATGAGCAATCTTTCAGTCATCTGTTCTATTAATAAAACGTTTCTACCAATATTTAATGTATTTTCGAAAAACAATCAATGCAAAGTAATGTAGAACTTGCAGTATTTCCCATCCATTCACTCTTCCTTTAAAGAATAGTAAAATCCGTCAGTTAAATTCCTTATTTTAATCATTAATTATGATGCCTATATTGAAATGCTCCGGCTACCAACATAACGTACATCAAATTTCTACATCTGATAATAATAATTGTCTGTTTTTTTATTCCATTATTGCCTAGAAAGCTCGAATCTGCAGTTTAGTTTTCCTTGTTTGTTTAATCGTTATTTTAATCCTATCTTGTTTTCTAAAAAAAAAGCGGGGATTATTTTGAAATATTTAGTCTTTTAAGGAATTCTTTGCTATTTGATGTGATGTGTATTAAAAATATGTGTTTTAGTTTTAATTAGTTTTCGTCATCATTGCAGCAAGGGAACAATGGCTTTAAACGCGTTGTGAAATATCGAAACGAAAATCGCATTGTAATCTCATCAATCTTCGTTCATGAATATGCTGTATTAGAAAAGAAAACAACCTAATTATAAAATAAGCAATATACGTATATTTTTTACACCACACCTTCATGCATTCCTTCATGACTGTTATTTTCTTCCATACGGGCTTTTCTATAAAAGAAATGCTCCAAGTCGTACCGTCGTTGCTCTGTCTTCCGTTGAGATCCAGATATTATTACTCTATTTCTGCTCTAAAAAACCCGTTATTTTAAGAGCAGTTTATCAACCGTCATCCCGCATCCGATTCTCTTTTAAATTGTGCAAGCAGACGCATGTTAGTGCCGGAGACCCAATACGGAAAATGTGAATGATTAGGATCAACTGCTGTCGAAAACTGCAATTCCACCATCTCACTCGGGGAGCTTGTTCAATTGAAATAACCTTGACAACGCCTGTCCCGCTATTTTTCAGGCTATTATCACCGTCCATCGCGCACGCTATTATTTTCTCTCTACTCTTTTCTTTTTTTCTCTCTCCCCATTTAAACACATTGAGAGATGGAATGTGCACGATGGTGCTCATCCCCGCCGTTTGTATAACTTTCTAACAAAAGCTTCTTCCTGTCTGCTATGTTTGTTGCGTGGGATGGGAATAAAAAGATATGGAAAAGATTGTCACATGCTTGTCGCGGAACTGTGTCGCGTTGGGTCCCATCTAAATATTACGGGCGATTTTTGTCAATATTATAATAAATTTACGTTTTCTTTTGCTAATTTTTCTGATGCCTTTGCTATTCTTTTGCCATACCAGCGTTTAACACATATATTTTTAAAAATTGAAGGGGGGTGTAATTCAATAGCAATATCCTTCTCCCCCCCCCCCTTCGAATGCATTTTATTACAAACAAATGAGAAGAACTATCCAGATTCGGATTGGATTGTAGAATACCCATAGAACTAGTATTATTTAACGAATTCCAAATCGCAAATAGTTTTTTTGGGAATAAATATTTTCTCGAGTATTAAAATTCACCCCCCCCCTCTTTTTTATCTTTAAAATACACATCTTATTTTTTTCAATAACTGGTTCGAACCATTAGGCTCTTCCGACTCCTGGATGTAAATGTAAATTATGTGTATCATGATAAATCGTGTAATTGTTTCGATACGTACTGTAATTTAATACCCTCAGAAATAAAGATACCATTAATTAAACTCATTTTGATATTTATTTGTGGTGGGGGGGGGATAGGAATTGTGTTTCACGTAAAACCCAGACTTATTTTTTCTCTCCTCTTTTTTTTAACAATAAAAAAAGTTAAGTATCATTTATTTGTAACTCACAAATAATTAAAAACAAGTTCCACGAATTCACTTTTTACCTAATATTAATTTTAAGACTGCACGTTGTGTACTGGTATTTGAAGATGTTATATAATGGAAATATATGAATAATAATTTACTAAAAAAAGAATCATCGAGTCATTTTCAAACGGGAACTTAAAGCTGTTTTCTTACTTCGTAGAGTAATTAAATATAATCAAGTAAACATAAACCGTATATCGTATAGAGAACAAAATAAATTACGTCATAATTTTAATAATTTAATAATGCAATTTATTGTGGAACAAATTTTCAAATCTATATTACTGATATTATTCTAAAATCGTAATATGTATGCCCTTTTTTAAGTGTTTTCTTTATAACAACAAGACGTATTTAATAGACGTAAAAGTATTTATTCTCACAAGTTTCATACAAATATAATCTCAAAAAGTTATATTTTAGTGTTATGAAATGCTTCAATATGTACTAATCTTAACTTACTAAACATTACGTTAGTACAAATATTTACGTTTGGGAGAAAACATATTGGTAATTTTTATCTTGGACCGTGGGTAAATGTTGTCTTTTGATAACAATAATACTCAGATAAAAATTTAAAACTTTTGTTTCTGTAGTAGTACTTCAAAAGGCCAAGATACTTCTATCACATAAAATAAATTTCTGACTCACACCTCTTATAGTAAATCCTTATAAAGAAATTCTATTCAGGAACAATTAGATTAGTACGTCCTTTTGAAAAGATAGATACATCCTACTGTTATCTGTAGTTTTTCAGCAAGATTCGTATGTGTGTATGCTACTAAGTCGATTTCGGTTTTTGAAGTAGGGTAAAAAAAATTTTTTTTTGTTATTACTCATATGTTGTTTTTTAAAAGATAACTTATTATCAGTTTGACACCACTTTTGTGTTTTAAAATAGACATCGCGTAAACACGTTAGTAAAATACAATATTGTGAACAACTTAATGATTCTTCTTAGAATTTTTTTTCCGTTCATTTTAAAACATTGGTTATGAATAAATAAAGAAAAAGAACTATTTATAAAATAAAAAAATTTTTTTAAGGAACATGAATTGAAACATTAAATTATAACCCCAAAGCACGTCTGTGTTGTTGGTGTTTTTAATATTTTGCGGTTGTTTAACTTGAAAATTTTCTTCCTCTCTCAAAAACAACCGTGAAAAATACACTTCTATACAATTCTTAAGGTGGTGAGAATTTGTGTTGATAAGAATAATTAGTAATAACAGTAGTTTTCTCTTTGCACCATTGCTGTTTTATCAAGTATTTCTTTTTAAAGAAGTAAAAAAAAAACACTTTGAATATTCAGAATTGTTTGACTATTTTTAGAATGAACTTCAATTACAATTTACGAAATCCAAAATCTATCATATTTTTTGTAGTAATATTTGAAAGTGTTTTTCTTAAATTTATATTTCAATTATGAATGCATTATAAGGAATATGAATTTTGTTTTATTGTTATTTGAAGAATTTGATAATAAATCGGTTTTTTTCCCTTCTTTTTTATAGGTTTATAGATTCCACTTAACAAGTTCACTATAATACCATCTGCAACTCCAATTAAGAAAACAAAGAAAAGAAAATATCATGTGTTTGATCCGATGATTTACATTTTATAGACGCTTTACATTTTATTGTGCCAAAATGCAAAACATAAATTGTATGAAAAGCTTTTTGAAAGAAATTTATGACGCTAATTTTGGTCAGAGGTGAAGTAATATTATTTTTAAATTTTTTTAGTAGCTTGCAGTATTATTCAAAATGCCAGCTTGTACTGCACTAGGTTCATTTACTCCTGTTGATTCGAAGAAAAGGACCGATTATTTTCAGCGAAGAAAAGTCGGGAGTATTCGCGACAATCCTAAACTGCTCAAAATACGGCAACAATTTGAAAATGCTTGTCAAGAAACTTTAAAAAGCCCGAGTTCTTCTAAGAACATCGGTGGAAGTGCGCCTTGCTCTTTCAATCTATCAAAAAACAGCAGTACTTTTGTCTTTGACCAGTTACTTAAAATAAATACCAAATTTTCCGAAAAAACTGAAGCCTTTTTAAGAAATCAATTGGATACTTCCCAGAATCGCCGGAATTCCGAAGGTGACATAAAGGGCGATAAATCCTTCTCCTTCGCTATTTATGAAAACTCGCCTAGAATAATCCCGAATGACTGCAAATCTAATGAACACATTCATTCTGCCTCTATTTCAAGTACTTCTCATAAATCAGGGAAAAGCATTTCCTTTCGAACAGATAATGAAAAAGAGGATTTTAACAAAAAATACGAACCACAGATTTCATCATCTGAATCCGGTGTGCACACGAATTCGTCGGCATCTGAGGAGGACAGCCTTTCTTCTCATTCCAGGAGTTTTAGCAGATCAGTAGTTGATGAAAGTGCAAATAAGTTCTTCCGTTCTCTCCGAGAAGACGCGCCACCGATTCCTCGAAGAGGGATTTCTCCAGCTGTTCAAAATAGTTTCGTACATTCGCGTTTGAGTTCCAGTCGCAAAAATAAGCATACCCTCGCAGATCGAGAATCGTCTGCAAACAGCAAAAAGACTACCAGTGTACAAAAAGCCATTCAAATTTACGAGGGAATGTCCTCTAGTGACTTGAAGAACAAAGCTGCTAAGATTCCTCTTCGAAGAGATGATAGCAGTGGCAGAAGGTCTTTTATTCTTCGCCGCAATTCTCGTAGAAGTAGTTTACGTAAATCCCGGCATCTCAATGAAAAAATCGATCAATCTTCACCATCCCTTGGCAAGAAGAATGACAATTCATTCAAGGATGATAGTGGTGTTGTTCTAAGTGATGGGGAAGATCGAAACCAGAGCATTTATCAGACTTTGTCTACCACTGTAAGTGTTTCACACTCAGCGTTCGATCCGTACGATAGATTGAATAGATTGCACGATGCTGTCAATCGCATTCATAAAGGCCAGTCTTCGAACTGTGCTGCCTGTAAAGCTATTCCTTCCAGCGTTCTTCAATTACGAACTGATGATTCCGCTTTCAAGCAAGTCAAATGCACCGAGCTGGGTCCACATCATCATCCTCCTTGTATATGTTTCGCTTGCCAGCATTCTGTTTTCAGTTGCTCTGAGAACTCGAAATTGTCCTCTGAGGCTGAAGAGAACGGAGAGAATCTATATTATAATGTTTGCTGCTTAAATTCACCGAATCGTGAAAGTTGGAGGCAGTCTAGACGAAGACCTATTTGTGAACAAAATGGTAGACTTTGCATTGTGAATTGTGATATGGAAAAGTGTCCTAGCAATTGCTCGGGGTCTAAGAATAATAAAGAGAGTTATGCGAAGTTATCTGAATGTCACACTTCATCTCGCCTCCTTCAAAAAGACTTAATGAAGCATTTATCGGGTAAGGTTTTTCTTTTCCGCTTTATAATTTTCTGCTTTTACTACTAGATTATTTTTTATTAATCTAACTACAAGTTCAATTAGATTTCCTTAAGGTATCCGACTACCCTAAAACTGTGAATTTTGCGAAAAATTGACAAATTTTTTTTATGATTTTATTTTATGGGCCATCTTATTAGCTTTATAAAAATACCAAGTTAATCATTTTCCGTTTACTAGAACAAAAACTACAAGTGTTTTAGTAAAAGCAGATGCCATTACTTTAAGCAAGATGTCATACTTTAAAACGCGTTTTACTCGAAATGTGATTTTTTGAAAATAACCAAACGGGGTCAGCGATTGCTAAAAAAGTTTTGAACATAATTAACTGAAATTTTTTCTGTAAGTTCTATATAATAGTAGAATTATTTTAACCTTCAGATTTATCAACCACTGTTTTATTACAAAAATTACAGTCCCTTACGTGAATATAATCACTGTCTTTTTAAGCATTTTCATATAGTAACGGAGATAAAGTGCTCTAATTTTTGAAAAAAGAAAATATCTTTTATCCTGAAGGTCATTTAAAAAAAAAATGAATAATATAGCAACACATTAGATTGAAAAAATTGTTAATTTCTTCATAAACCTTTGGTGCAGAATGGGCCGCGTTTATGCTATTTTTTGTCAATTTTACCTATTTTTTCCCATTTTAGTAATAATAATTTCTTTTTCTCTTCTTAATTTTAGCACAAAAATGCACTAAACAAATCTAAAAATAACAAAAAAATCCCCATATCTCCTTTAAAAAAAAAAAAATTGTTGCAACCAGTCGGATACCTTAATAAATAAAAGTAATTCATGAAATATCTATTGATCGACATAATGTTCAAGAATAAGACCATAAAATGTGTGTGATACTTTTCTAAATGAAAAAAAATTTCAACATTAATATCATATTCTGACTTAATATTTTGTTCGGCATATTTTAATATACTGCTCATTTACGTTTGAATTAATCTATTTTTTTTTCTGATGTGAAATATGCACCATGTCTCATCCGCTACAATGTAATGCTAAATGGATTATTCACCTTACAATTGCGTTATGGGATTTTACTTGATTTTTAAAAGAATATATGTTCTATAATATCTCAAATTTATTCGAAGTTCGTGAATTTTTCCGCCTGAAAATTTGTTTTCTTTTTTCTCTTTGATATAAAGTAGAGGTCTTCAACTCGGGGCCCGCGGGCAATGAATGACCCGCTGTAGGTATTTTAGTGACTCCTCATTTGAATTTGAGGCAGTTTTAAAAAAATTGGCCTTGTCTTTTTTTTTTATCATAAAAAATGCCATTTCTGCTATTGTTGATATTTATAATATTTCACTGTGTTTGATATCCATTTGAGATAAAATTTTCATAAAAGGACAAATTCTTCAAAGGGAATAATTTGAAATTTTAAATATAAAAAAAACTGGACTGTGCATAAAATATCAGAATTTTTCTGGGAAACAGGTTTTAACATGTTTGCAAAGTATTTTAATTTGACTTCCATTTAACTTTCTTGAAACCGATATGCACATAAAATCTGCTAACACCACCTCTTCCCTTAGAATCAGTTGTAGTTTAGAAAAACAAACCTCCTTTTATATATATATAATTTTCCTGACTACATTATTTTTTGACGGTCGTGTGATCCCGGATTACTGTGAGTTTATTGATGCGGCCCGCGTAGATCATTGTAAATTTATTAACTTGGCCCTCGAGCGTGAAATACTGAAGACCTTTAAATATAAAGTAAAGACAACCTTGAAGTGGATAGTGCAGATGTATAATCGACAACCAAATAATGAAGAGATGTAGAGCGTTTGAACTTTAAGCATTAAACTAAAAGTGGTTAATTCGGAGTTGGGTTCAATGAACTCTTCTTTAGAGTGACAATTATTTATTAACTTTTGTTATAAGTTATACAGAAAGACAACACAAAAATGTGACAAAAAAAATAATGAGCTAAGAATCGGACTGTTTTTCATAGCAACCGCATTCTTTCCTCATCTGGCCTCTCTGAAGTGATCGCTAGAGGGCGCTTCTGCTCTTTATGACAATCGGTTACAGTTATTATAGTAAGAGTGATTGCAGGTATATATAAAAAGAGGGGGGGGGGGGCGAAGTTTTAAAATTAACACATTGTACCGACCTTGGCGTTATCTCTGATGATCCGATTGACTACTCATAGCAATTACTCTCTAAATTGCGTGTTTATTTATTAGAAAAAGAGGCAATTAACAATTTCTAAAAACAGGAATTAATTTTTTACTTTCTGAAAAAGCGTATTTTTTATGGACAATCTTTCTTAAAGTTGAAAGTCCTCATTGTTTTATAAAACAGCGCTAAAATTCAAATTCGATTTAAAATTTATCTTCGCGATAATTATAAAAAATCTCATTTTGAACTATGTAGTGACACTTAATTTGGCTTATTATTTCTACAATGAGTAAATATAATTTAGTATACAAATAATGTGACAAAATTTTGGAATTACTAACGTAATAATTCTGAAAAAAAAAATAGTTTCGCGCGTATATATTTCGCTAAAAATCAGTTAATACAAAATCGTGTAATAAATCCTTTTGAAAAATTTGTAATTAATATAATAAGAAATTCAAAAACAGTTTTTTTAAAAAAAAATACAGAAAAAAAGGGGACATAATTAATTGGAAAAAAGGCATGAATTTCAATATTTAAACATTGGAAATATTCAAGAGTTTAAAAGAAATTAATTATAGTATGCAATCCTCTGGAGAAAAATAAATTTAAACATTTATTTTATTTTTTGACGAATCTTTAATGCACACTTAGCAACAGATAGCAGAGTGAAACCTTAGTGAATGATGACAGTATTGGAATAAGTACCTACATAATTAAAAATAACAATATGATAGACTTCAGCTATATAATTTCATTTTACTTTCAAAACATCAATTAATTTAATAAATTATTTTGAAAACTTTAGAAATATTTCATCTTTTCAGTTAAAAAAAAATGATACATTCAGGCAGTTAGAGAAATTGCTGAAAAAATTGGAAGACATATTTGTGGGTGGATAGTGTAAAAATGCATTTTCTACAAAAATGAATTATCGATAGCATGACTTGTTGTATTTGTTTTTCCTTTACACTTGAATTTTGCAGGTATACGAAAAATCCTAAATTATTTTGGTTACTTACGTATTATCGCAACCGTATTGGCAACATTATGTGAAACGAAGCACGTGGTTACCAACTTTGTGAGTTATCTTGAACGTTGGCATTGTTGCGATAATACTTAAGTACCGTTATTTTAATCCTGTCTTAATTCATTTTAAGGTGTTATATTTTTTTATAATTGTATTATAAATTAAATGACTTTTTTTTCTCTTTCTCCTGTTCAAAATTTTTCTTTCTGAAAGTTTTTAGGAGACTATAAAAATGAAAAAGAATGAATCGCGCGATGTTGTGTTCGTCTTCCTCATTATATTTTCATTCACAAATGTAGAAAAATACCAAATGTGTTATGTGTCTACTGTATATTTTTACAAATTTTCCGAAAAATTAAAAGTAAAATTCTTAATAACTTTTTTTTAATTTAGTAAATTACAACGATACATCGTATAATTTCCTACTATGCAGATTGTTATGCAGACAAATTGCTGAGATTTTCTTAAAATACAAATTCATTAAAAGCTCTCTTTATCTATTATGAATAAAACCTCGCCTTCGTTTCTAAAAATAGTAAATTTTTAACGTAATATACAAAACTATGAAACCCAGTGGCTGAGTGGTTGTATATCGCGCTTCCACGCCGCCCGTCCTGGGTTCAAATCCCGTGCTGGCCAAGGTCGCGACTCAGCCTTTCATCCCTTCAGTGGGTCGATAAATGAGTAACAAGCTTGCTTGGGAACTGGACACTGGAGGTTTCCCGACAGACTGACCACTTTACCAAAACATCTGCACATGCACCTAAGATCATGTAAACTGAGTTAGGCATAGTAGGCCTTGGTCCCTATGGGCTGTTGTGCCACTGTGTTCTGTTCAGTTCAGTTCATACAAAACTATTTGAAATGAGGATTTCCAAATATTTGTATTACTTATTGAAAATATCATCAGAAGTTATCCACACTTTCTAGAAAGAAAAAAAAAATTATAAAATTTTTTTATACATTTATTTAATAGGTGATTCCTGTGATAGTGATGAAGGTTGGGTTGATATTACTGATTCTGAAGATGAAAAATGTTTAAATGCTAGCAAAAGGTATATGACTTTAGTTTTTTCTCTCATGCTCATTTATTCTTGATTTTATATGAGTTGTTTAATCTTAATATGTAAAAAAGATCAAGAAGTTATATGGTTTTATTCTGCTTTAAATTTATTATTTCTCAATTTACAATAGCCTTTTTAACTTTCACTTTTTAGGAATAATGGCTCACATCCTCATGGCATATGTGAAAGCTCAAGGCATGCTAATGCCATGCAAAATGTTGCCTATGGCATCGACAATCTTGTTGTGAAAGTAAGTGATTTTTTTTAAAAAAAAGTATCAAAAAATTGAAAATTTGGTTTTTTTTACTTGACTAGTTACATTCACCCAGTGATTCACAAAGAATCAGACCAAGGGAAAAAATCATTCTTTTATTTATCTGACATATTTAGAATTCACAGTTTGAGAGTTGAAATGGAAAAAAAAAACTTTATTGGAGTGATTAAATTTATTATATATATATATATATTATAAAATCAGAATTTCTCATATATATATAAAATATATGTAAAAAATGCTTATATATATATATATTGCAATCATTATACTTAATCAAAACTCAGTTTATCAATGATTGTAAATCTGAACTACAATATTTCTTATATGATTTCAATTCAGATAATCTCTTCTCTAGTCAATCTGTGCATTCAAAATTTTGTCTCTCCTCTCTATTACTTAACGAGCAAAATTATAAAGAAAAACTGAATTTATATACTGTACTTGTTGTTTTTGAAGAATTGAACTTGACCTTGCTTGAAGAAATAGAAGTGAAAAATCATTTAAAATCCTGCAAATTGACATAGTAAAAACATAGGTGAACATCATAAATGGTTTAGCTAGAAATTATCTCGTGATACAAATCTTTAATTTTTAAAAAATATTCCCTAAGAACATGCTATTGGTACCATTTCAAATTAAGTACTAATAATCATTGTGAAATTTGTGTTATTATTATTTGGTTTTTAATATTGCTTAATTGGAAAACAACTTGTAAATCATGACTTTGTTTGTAGTTAAATATTTAAAAAAGAAATGACTAAGATATAGTTAATTTTATTTTCAAATAAAATTTTTTAGAAGAATCAACCTTTTTGCTTGCGTGTTCAATTGATATATTATGGAGTAAAAGATATGCAAAGTATTTGTATTAATTTCTGGAATCAGTGATAATTTTTAAAAAAATAAGAATTCTCATTAAGTATTGTGTTACTTAAAAAACATTTATAAAAATATATATAACTATTTTTTACCTATGAAACTGTCATCAGGGAATAAACATGAACCTATTATAGATTATGAGTATCTTTCTTATTTCATTTAGCTGTAAATGCTTTTTTTTTCTCTTATTTTTATACTTCGATATTTACAATATTTTCTCTTCCAAGTTCTGTAAATGTATGCCTAAGATATGACTCTTTTAGTTTGTGGTATCCATTACGTAGCTATTCTAATACTTACCTATATACGAGGTTCGATCCAAAAATTCGGGGACTGCGGCCATTGCTGATGACGAAAGCAAGTACCTAAAGTTTAACTTCTTAAAATGGATTTTCCCAACTCCACTACCTCCACAGGTTGGTTTAGTCCATGTCATATGACCGAAACGCACGCGCATCTGTTATCTTCTGAAATTAGTTAGGTTTGTTCCGCGATGTAAACAAGATTATTTTTCTTGAACAGCGCTGCAAGATTAAATTCTACCAAGGCTTTGGTGAAATATCAATGGAGACTTTTTAAAAATTCTAAGAAAGGTGTATGGCGAATCTACCATAGGGAGATCCAAGGTTTACGAATGGCATCGGCATTTTAAATAGGGCCGAGAATCCATCGAACGCGTTGGATAACCTTCGACTTCGACATGGAACCTTCAAACATGGAAAATGTTGCGTTGGTGTCTGAATGTGTACGAAAAGATCGTCGTCAAACACTTACACAAATCGCTGAGGCTATACACTTCTCGAATACAAGTTGCCAGCACATTCTAGCGTAAGATCTCAACGTGTGTCCCAGAATATTATCTCTCGATTGTTGACAACTGAACAAAAGGAGGAACGAATGGCAATATCGGGTGAATTAATCGACAAGGTCTCATGTTTTTTTAACCATATTATTACAGGTTATTGAAAGTGGTGTTATTTATTTGACATCCAATCAAAAAGCTAACATCTTCAACATAGAAGTCGGCTGGCTCACCGCGATCGAAAAAATTCCTGTAGGACCAAGACAAAAAGAAAGTAATGCTAGAGGTATTTTTTGATTCTCAAAGAATTGTGAATTCAGAATTTATTCCTAAAGTTCAAACAGTTAACAAGGAGCATTATTTGTGCGTTTTACGTCGTTTGAGTTAATCCATTTAGTCGTAAACGGCCTCAGTTCTGGTAGAAGGATGACTAGTATCTTCTGCATGACAACGCCCGAGCACGTCGATCCCAATTGGGCAAAGAGCTCCTCGCCAGAACTCACACTAATAGGCCTCCACACCACCCTATTCACTGGACTTAGCCCCAAATGACTTTTACCTGTTCCCATCAATGAAAAACATTTACAGTGATACCGTTTTGTGTCATCAGATGAGTTGAAAGCAGCATCGCAGGAGGGCTCGCAGGAAGTTGTGAAAAAAGGCTTCGAGCTGTGCTTCCTGAAGCTATACGAACGCTGACAGAATGATATCGTCGCCCAAAGGGACTACTTTAAAGATGGGTGTGCTTCGGTGCTGTGAAGTATCTAGGGTAATGCATTTTACACCTTGGCCCCCGAATTTTTGGTTCATACTACGTATTTGCAGTTCCATGCCGCAGTGTGTATTGTTATAATCCTATGTTTTATCACTTTTATATATTTTTTCTTTTTATTTCTTTCAAAATATTGGTTATTGTATGAAATGCATTTAAAAAGTATTATGGAAAGATTACTTATAAAATTTTTCATTTGGATTACCTTAAAAATAAGTTTTTAACTAGTCAGTTTATCTTAATTACAGTAATTTAAGCCTATTTTTTACTGGATTAAATTTCCTCCTTACATTTCAGTGCTTGGATTTAGACCTCTCCAGGGCAACATCAACTGAACATTTATATGAAAGCATAGCTGACATTGAAGCTTTGACTGAAGAAAATGCAACAAAAGAGCAAACTTTGAATTCCTCTAATAATTCTGTGTCTGGTTCTCTGAAGGGTGACCAAAACCCAGAAAATGACCTTGATAGTGGAGAGTGGTCCACAGAAAGTGCTTCACCAACTTTTGATGAATCAGCCAGCAAACATAACAGTGTGCAAAAATCAATAACCTTAAATCAATTTCGATTTACAGTCAATTCTGAAAGTCCAGAAACTCCTAAAAAAACATTCATGAAGTCAGTACTAGGGAAGAAAGCTGTTAATCCCAAAAAAAGACGAATGTCACATTTTTTTGTACCTTGGTTGGTATCCAGTCATGAATATGATTCCACTTCTAAAAGCCACAAAAACCGTCTTCAAAAACAGAATTCTCGATCTCAAATGGCTTCTCCTAAATCCCCATGTAAAAGTAAAAGAAGTCAATCCATACCAACAGTATCACCTAGGATAACAATTTCTTGTACAAAAAGTGTGCTTAGCTCTTCAGACCTTCTAGAGAAATATAGATCAAAAGATGGAGATTTGGAAGGTAATGGTTATTTTAAATTACTATTTTATTGTTTTGGTATTTGCTTAGAAAGAGGAACTTATTATTTTATGAACAAAGAATTATGTTGTTCTAATTATTTTATTCTGAAACAAAATAATTTTTTTTAAAAATTTTAACCAAATTTAATTTTAAATTATTTTTTAGATAATTCTTTTCTTTATCCTGATGGTCCACCTTCTGTGTGTTCTAGGTATGTATAGGGAAAATTTTAAATCTACTTTTAAAAAAATACATACTGTGAATAACTTCCAATTGAAAAAGCTGAAATTAGAAAATATGTAGATGTATATGCTTAAATCTCTTGGGGGGGGGACGAAATATGTGTGGAAGTTTAAGGAATGGAAGAAACATATATATATATATGGTATACATAAGTACCAATGTAAATTATTGAAGTTTTGTGGTTCTAAACAATTGAAGGTAAAATGTAACAAAATAAATAACTCAAAGAGTGCAAAAAAATTGTTCCAAAAATCTATTTTTATAATGGTTTAGAGTGTGTTTGTTTTATCTGACACAAATAAAATAATTCTTTAATGCAAGTATTACTTTTTATATCTATTATTAATGGACCTTAAAATTGAAGGAAATTGATGAGTATGAATTTTTGCTGAAAGCTGAATTATAAGCTACTTTATTATGTTAGATTTTGTTTTCAAATAAAGTTTTATTTGTGCAAATGGGGAAATAAATTTTCTTGATTTTATTTTGCTAGAAAAATTATGCAATTAGCTTATCAAAACATTTGTAAAACTTTTGAAACCTGTCTGATATCATTTTTCATGATTATAAACATTATAATTTATTCAATATTGATAAAGAGTCAAAAGTTTTTAATGAATTTAATTTAATTTTTCTAGTTGAGAAAAAGTATTTCTGCCATCTGTTTTGAATTTCTATTTCCTTTTTTAAATGGAATATGAATATATCTGTTGATTGAGTGAATAATTATCATTGTAAAATATGTTTTTTTTTAATTAATCATAAAACTGAAACCTGTGTAATGTTTGATTTTAATCTCATTAATTACTTTATCAAAGATGCTGCTGGATATTTTAAGCCTGATGATTGAAGGTTTTATATAAAAAGGGAACATTAACTAATTCTTATACTTTTTTTTTCCTTTTTAGGACCTCAATTGCTTCATCTGCTTATATTAGGTCTGATCAACTTGCGACACCTGAGAGTGTAAAAAATAAATCTTGTGCACCATCAGAAGCCATAGTAGATGTTGTTGTTGAAAAAGTTCATAAACGTTCCCCTTCTGGAAACAGTGAACATACATATATTATGTTTCGACCTGTGAAAGAAGAGGTAAATGTACAGTATTAATATGTAATTGAGAAGACACCAGTAATCTCGGTTTATTTAATTTAACACTGTTAGTTTTTAAAAAATAAATTATATTTGTCTTAAAATTTTACATTAAAAAAAAATCCAATTGAATTTATAATGTTATATACTGATTTTTTTAAAATAATTTTTTATTTGCATCATAGAATTATTTAGACTTTCTACATAGATATTTATTTATTTATTTTTTTTATTTTATTTTTTTAATTCTTTTTTACTTTAATTTTTTTTTTGTATAAACTGTTATCAAATATATTCTAGTTACATTTGTTCACTTTTTATTGGAATTTGTGAACGATATTGCTGATATAGTTTTCAAGTTATTGCATTGTTTCATCATGATTTAAATATTTGTAATAGATGCATTTTTCGCTTTGAACCACTGTTCATCATGTTGAATTAAGCCTGTTTCTTCTATGATATTTTAATCATTGTCATGATCTTTTCAGCAAATAGGGTGCTTTCAGAAATATTTGTGAATCATAAATCATTGTTTAGCAGTTGACATAAATATAATTATTTCTTAGTGCAACAATTGTATTGTAAAACTTTTTTTGTTTTTACGTATTATAATGATTATTATTATCTTAGTTATTTTTAAAATTCAAAGCATCTTATATCATCTAATTTCAATTTTGGATCTGTTAAATGTATATTATTAAAGCGTAACCAAGAAAATGCTACATTTCCATTCTAATCAAAACTACTTTGCATTTTATTTGTGGGTGATAATGGTATCATATAGTTATGAATTACAATTAAGTATTTTGAAGATACTGGAAAGAATTATAATTGTTTCTTTTTAATAAACATTTGAATTATGCGTTTTTTTAAAACTTATTAACATTTTCTCTTGTTCTTTGCATCATTATTTCTTGTTGCAGTTTTGTTCGTTTTTTTAATTCTCACATGTTTATTGCAGTTCATTTAGGGTTTTGAATTATATGACCATATCATCTATATGATTCAATGTAACAAAAATACCAATTTCTAGGTCATGGTAGCCTTGTGGTCAAAGTAACGAACTCGTGGCTGGCGTGTCATGATTTCGAACCTAGTACCACTGAAGGGGATTGATGCAGGTTAAATCTGTCGAGAGCTCAAACGTCCTCCCCTTGGTCTAGTAGTTAGGAGAGTAGGTGCCAACTCAGGTGTCGTCCTCGTCACTTGACCAGGGTTCAAAATTACAAGGTTGGTCGCCAAAAGCCCTTGAGTAGCTGAACAATGCGAAGTTAATATTCACTCACTTACCAATTTCTAATCTTTGAATTTTAATTTTGTTTTTAGTATATATATGTGTGTGTATGTATGATCTATAATATATACAAATAGTTATAAACCTAAGTATAACTAGTCAGAACAGAGATAGATAGTAAGAAATATTAGCCACAGTAGTACAATAGCAGACTCTTGGCCTTAGAAACCAAGGATGCGGATTTAAACTTTTTTTGGGGGGCAAGCCAACCTTCACCTGTGATTTGCTTATACTACTGGGCCATAGGGAAAGAAAGAAATATTATCAATATGTAATTATCACCAAATAAAATACATTAATACTAATTAATAATATATAACCATAAATTTTAATAGACCTTGTACTGGGATAGAGTTAAATATCATTGTATTAAAAACTGCAAGATAATAAAACTTACCAGTTGAGCACAACATCTAGTTAATGTTTCCCACCAATGCAAAATGAAGTAATAATAGTACCACATAAGAGTAAAATTATTCAAAGTAAGTCTATATATATTTAAAAACCTTAAATATTGATATAAAATTTATTGGAATTAAAAGAACCTCCAAATATGCACAGTGATATTAACATAAAGTATATTTAATTATATTAAACATGTTGTACCACCTTGTGAGTAACAGTATAGTTAATTTAATGAAAAAAAATTAAACTTAATGCAAATATTATTACATTTTGTCATTTAAAAAATCTATTATATATCTTTACTATTTTTAATTATAGCTTTATTATTTGCTAATATTTCTTATTGGTTTGATACTAGTTATACTTAGGTTTATAACTATTTATTTATATTGTGGATTATATATAGATATATACATAGAGAAACTATTTCACATTTCTAGGATGTACCTCTTTATCAATTCTATGAAAGAAATATCAAAGAAAGAGTTTCCTTTTGTCGTACTCCAAAGAGCTTATCTCCTGTTATGTGGTCTACAGCACCAGAAAACAGTTCTATGAATGACTCGGGATCCAAATCTGTGATGCCTCAGCTCTCAGTAGTTGAGCAACTTAGTCCTGATGCACAAGATATGAAAATGCTTTGGTGTGAACTTACTGAGGTCTGTAATTTATCTATATATTTATTTTTAAAAAAATATTCACTTCAGTTGCTTAGCGAGGATTCAGTTTTGAAAATTGCTATTAGCTAAAAGTTTTTAATAATTTATTCAAAAACTGTATTTTTTATGAAAGGGGGATGTTAATAGAGCAGCTAAAATAGTATTATTATTTGTTTATGCTTTAACTTCCAGAATTTTTATTGTCTTTTTAAAAAACTATTTTAAAGTTTCATGTGGTTTTATATATGAACTCTGATAATTATACTAACAAAATAACTAAATTGATGTGTTAGATAAAACTCCTGATATAATTCTTATAATTATTATATCAAAATTTGGTAAACATTCTATGCCTGATATGAAAATTAAAATTAAAAACTCTATTTTATTATTATTACATGTAGTCAGAAATCTATAATTTTGCTAATTAATAATTTAAAATTTTAATTCTTTAAAATTATGAGAATTGTTTAAATTATTGCCTTTTTTTTAGTTTGGAATGTAGGTTGGTTGCATAAAAATGAATAAACATCACAGAACTCTTGTTTGATATTTTGTTTCTTATGAGAAGAGATTTTGATTATATACTATCTAGCCAAAAGTGTCTGGATACCCATTTGATGTATATCTGGGAGATGGCATAATTTGGTGCTTAACTAAAAGCTACAAAAGTGTTTTAAGTGGTTAGTCAAGTCATATTTATGCATTTTTGAGAAAATGAGTAAGTCAGAGGAGCTGAGTGACTTTCATCAATACAGCATAATGAGATGACACCTTTGTGAGAAATCAATTCATGAACTTTCAGACATTTTACAGAAGCTAAAATCCACTGTGAAGGATGTCATTGGAAAATTGAAACATCAAGGCAGTGAAACTGCAGAAATATGAAGTGGCAGGCTAAAAAAAAGTTAGGGAACTCTGTAAAGGATAGTGAAACAAAACTTCGTTAGATGAAAATGGCATTAGCTAAAATTACTCAGGGGTTTCAAAATTCTTCAGCTGTTAGTACTATCAACAGGATTGTTCAGCAAGAGTTGAAAAACCTGGGATTCCATGGTCGTGTAGCCACTCACTAGCTAAACATTCTTCCCTGGAATGCAAAGTGTCAATTTAAGTGATGCAAAGCTGCCCGTCATTGAACTGCAGACTTGTAGAAAAATGTTTTTTGGAATGATAAGTCATGCTTTATAATCTGGCCTGATTGATGTGTCCGGGTTTGGCAGATGCTCAGTAAGACATACTTAAGTGTGCATTGTGCTTACTGAAAAGTTTGGTGGTGGCAGTATCATGTTGGGGGGGGGGAGGTAATTTTCATGGTTTGCCCTGAATCCCTTAATTACTGTGATTGGAAACATGATCTCTGAGACATATGTGAATATTCTAGACAATGCTGCTGTCCCAATTTTATGGCAGTATTTCAGGGAAGACTCATTTCTCTCTTCTTGCAGTATAATTGCTCCATTCACACATTGAGACTTGCTCAGCCATGAGTTTGATAAAATGGGGCCTTCTCAGAGTCCCCATATATATATTCCATAGAATACTTTTGGGATGAATTAGAATGCAAACTACACATTGCCAGTCATATCAACCATCTTCACTTCCAGCAATCACCTCAGCTGTGGTGTATGCCCTGAAGTCAATTTTTATGGCCGTTTATCAAAAATTTGTCAAAAGTCTCCCCGGACAGTCTGTGTGCAGTCTGTCATCAGTGCAAAGGGGGAGGGGGACCAACATCATATTGATATGTCTCTATACTGTTTAAGTCCATACTACTGGGTGTCCAGATACTTCTGGCTATATAATGTATCATTTTATCAATGCGTGATGCATGTATTCATTGATTTATCAGTTGCTATACTGGTTCCTATATATATCCATTTACTTTCATTGCACATGTGTGTATAGGTTGTGTACTCAAATTTTAATTGTTGTATTTTGCTAAATTGTACTTTTCTTCATTTATTTAATATTTGAGTATACTTGAGCTGTGCTATGATGATATACTGAAAAAGAAAAAAGATTTTAGAGGAATATTTAGATACATAAATATATAATATATTTAGATACATAAAGTAAAATAATCAAAGAGAGGTTGCATTGTAAAAAAAACATAATTTTTCCCACCTGAAAATTTTTAAAGAAATTATGTAATTTAAGCAATGAGTCAAGCAACAAGCAGAAGTTCGACGTTTTCTCTACATTTTGAAAGCAACTAGGAAACATCCTTTTCTTTGTCAGATTTCAGTTGCAGAGTAACATAATCAGAAATCAGTTAAGATCTGCCTAAATATTTTTTGCAGCAAAAGTTTTTTTTTTGTAATGCTATTTAAAAAAAACAATTGTAACATATATTTACTAATTCTTTCCTATCTCTTTTAATTTTTTATAGTCATGTGGCTGTGGTACCCTAGTGGTCAAGGTATCGAATCGTGGCCTACTTGTCACGAGTTCGAGCCTAGTACCACTAAAGACCTGCCTTGTAGGGGAGTGATGCACTTTAAATCTGTCAAGAGCTCAAACATCCTCCCATTGGTGTGTTGTGGTAGTTAGGAGAGGGGGTGCCAGCTCAGGTGTCATCCTCGTCACTTGACCATGGTTCAAAATTATGAGGTCCGTCGCCAAAAGCCTTAGTGTAGCTGCATAATGCGACATAAATATTCACTCACTCATTCTTATAGTAATTCATAAAAATATTTTAATATCCTAAGTTAACATTTTAAAATTTTGATAAACGTTATATTTTTACAAATTGTTAAACAAATATATAAGATAGTATAGGTCAAAATAAAATGGCCTTATGTTGGCAAACCCTTAGATGCAGATGTTGAGTTAAACATTTTTTAAAGATGCAATCCTTCCCCTAAATTTGCCTATATCGCTGGTTTGGAAAAAAAGAAAAGTGTATGAAAACATTTTGAATTTGCTTTTAAAACTAAAACTACAATTTCTAAAAATATGTAACCTAAATACTACAGTAATAAGAGAAATCTACATACCTCAAAGTAAAAAGTATACTTTAAAAACATAGGTAAATTAAACCATTACTTATAAAAATCTACTATGTAAACCCTTCAACAACCCCCCCCCCCAAACATGGCCATCACAGGAAAGCACCCAAAGAAAACTTGTTTAAAAGTACTTTTAAAAAACTACGACAAATTTTACTAAAATTACTTGAAAACCATATCAAAATGTTTAAAATATATTTTACGGGAAAGAAAAGATGTGAGTAATTAAAAGTGTAAGAGGCATACTATTGTCAAAAATTACCCAGCAAAATAGCTAATGGCAAGATCTAAGCAAAGATAGATGAACAAAAAAAAAATAAATTGAAGAAGCAGATTTAAATAAATCAAACATAAAAAATATCAGAAACCAATAATGTTGAATTTCGTATAGGCATTAAGGAAATAGATATAAGATACATATATCCTAACGGGAAATTGCTTTGTGACTTGCTTGCTCCATTTTTTTTCCAAATGTATTTTTTACTTCTTTTTAGATATTTGTTTTGGTGTTCGTTGAGAATTATTGATTTTATGTATTTCTTCATATTTAAAATGTTTTTCCTTTTTTTAAATATCAAATATAACTGTATAATCAGGGAAATAATTATTTTTATAAGTAGTATAATATTACAGATAAAATTTGTATGCTATTGAGAACTTATATATTGTATGGTGAACTTAAATAAAGCAACAGTAAATCTCTTTAATAGAAGTTGTGTAAATCTGTTTTGTGTAAGGATTAATGCTCCTTTTTATAATCTGATGTTACTTTTATAGATGTTTGTATTATTTTTATCTTTTCAATAGGTTAAAGAAAGTGGTATTCTAGAAAGAATATCAGCCCAGGAACTAAAATTACAAGAAGCAATATTTGAATTTATTCAGTCCCAAGCTTCATATATGCGCAGTTTGAGAGTATTACATGAACATTTTATCAGAACTCCTGAATTTTCAGATTTTGAGTCGTCATCATGTGTTTTAAGCAAACATGAGCATGATGTTCTTTTTTCTGATATCATAGGAATCAAAGAAGTTACTAAAAGGTTTGGAATATATTTTATTTTCTGTACTATATTGTTTTTTATTTAACAAATACTTTATACATTCATTGTAAAACAGTTTTGTATTTCAACATTTGTGTGCATATTAATTTAAAAAATTAAAATACAATTGCTGTGTACAAAATTAGTATTTCAATAAGTGTATGAGGAATTAATGCATTATATATATTTTTTTACTTGAAGCAAAGTTTACTTTGTTATGTTACTACTTTAAATTTACTTACTAATATATAAATATGTATGAGTATATATATATAAGTAAATTTTACTGTTTTTTGGTGTATGATTTTCATCAGCTCCTAATAACTCCTGTTTGTACATCTTAACCAAGCAAATAAAAAAGTTTTTACTTTAGTTTCACCTGAGATTTTTTTTATTATTTTTTTTTTTTACTTTTACATCTTTTACATGTATTTTATGTTTATTCTTTTGAAATATTTGTTACTGTACTAATGATACTGGGTTTCTGTTTTTGTAATTGCTTGTTCTTCATTATTTCAGAAATAAATTATTTCAACCATTTTCAGCCTATTATTTCAATAATAATAAATAAAATATAAAAAAAATATACCATAAATAATTATTTTTAATATAATTTTATTTTTATAAAAATGTTGCTTACAATGCATATCAAATTTTGATGGTTTTATGCATTAAATTCATTCATTTCAAAGCAAGTTTTCTTTTAGGTTAATAAGTGAAATATCTGAGCGCTGGAATGACAACATTTTAATCCCTGATATATGTGATATAATTCATCACCATTCAGTATTACCTTCATCTTCTGTATATGTCAAATATTGCTCAAATCGAGTCTACCAAGAAAAAACTTTAAAAGAATTAAAGTAAGTAAAGTGATTAATTTGTTTGTATTTAGAAGATTTTGAACAATAAGGAATTGGTTGAAGTAATTGCATTTATTTTAATACATTTTTGTAGAGAAATTCGGCCATGCTTTTTGGAAGTATTAAGAAAGCTTGAAAGCAATCCAGCTTGCCAAGGATTGAGCTTAGAATCCTTTTTATTCTTACCCATGCAGCATATATCTAGACTACCATTGCTTTTAGATAATATTTTTCGTTGGCTTGTACCTGAATCACCATCATTTGGAACATGTAAATCAGCATTAGAAGCTATCCATAAAGTGAGATATATCTTCAATTTTACACTTTCTTTTCCTTATAATGATTATTATTAATTAGTTTAAATTTTTAAGGAAATTAATTATTTTTTTAGTTTTATCTACTTTTTTTAAATCTTAGTTTTGTTTATTTTACATTGACTAACTTGGTCATCCTAAAAATGTTTCTGTTTGTGTTCTATCTCTCCCTCCCAACCCTCTCTTTTTACCTCTACACTTATTAGTGAACTAAAACTAAGCTTTGGTATGATTTATCAAGATGCTTGCAATATAAGCCCTAGTTCAAATTGTTTCCCAAATAAGTGCCAGATAATGCTGAATGATCAATCAAAATTCAAACATACATATTTGATAACATACAGGCTTGTCAGCAACTGATCTTTGATATCCAATTCATTTTGTGTTGTAATGGACAATTGGCATATGATTGATTAATAAATTTAAAGAAAATTATATATGAAAGTCCCGAGGTTAGAGGAGTGCCAAAAGAAAGAACTGTTTTGTCCAGTATGGAAAAAGAATTGGGAAAAATTCTCCAGGAGTAAGAATTTAAGTTATAATAACCTCAATGAATTGATGGCTGTGGTAAATACTAAGTAGCCTAAAGTTTGAGTTCTAAATCTAATCAGAGTCTTGGCGATCATTATTTCCTGAGTTTTAAGATATAAACTGTAAATGGATTGCTGACTACAGAGGAAAGAATTTAGTCTCAGGATTGATATCAAAGCATCACAACATTGGATAGATGGCTTCCTTCAACAATTTGAAATGTGAAGAGCTTTATGTTGATGTTTCAGAAGACAGCCACATGTCTATATTTGGTATATTTAAATTGTTTTGATGAAAATAAGATATTTCCTGAAAAATTAATAAGATTGAGTTTATTTCAAAAGAAATACCGTATTTGTTTCTTTTCTCATATAACTAATAATTACTGTTATGTATGAATTGAAGGGTAAATGTTATCCCTAATTTTTAGAAAAATACGTTTTTATATTGTATTTCGAATAAATATATTGAAATTTTATATTAATGATTTGAGCAAGTTATTGTTTCCGTATTCAAGTTTTAAAAAAACCAAAAAAATCTCTATTGATAAATACTTGCCTTAAAGAATTGTGTATTATCGTGTTTCTCTCAATAGTAGCTTAAAATTCTTTTAATTTTCTTAAAGTTCTTTCTATGAACAAAGATGAATATATAAAGTATAATCATGCAAATTTTTTCCATTTCAACATAGGCCTTTTTTATTCAAAAGAATACATGATAAATAAAATGAAAAATTAAATGTATTGTAGTTGACTTACTAGTAGTAGTAGTTGATCACTTTCACTGCCTTTTAAAGTACTCTTTCCATTTGCTTTCTCTGTAAAATGTTTATTCCAAATTAGAATCTTTCAAAATAAATAATTCTTTTTCTATGCAGTTTTATATGCATTCATGTTTTTATGTAAACAGGTAATATCACTTATGTTTCTCATTTTTATTTGAATGCAATGAACCTTTAGGCATGATGATACGCATAAGAAATGCTTTGTTTTTAGACCACACATACTAATATAAGCTTGTTTATTTTTTATGATGTCGTTTATATAAAGGCTGTTTCTGATTTCATATTTAAAGCTGATCAACTGATATTTCACAAGATTTGAGATTTTTTTTTTTTTTTTTGTATTGATTTCCTGTCTTAAAAGTAATTGTATTCTGAATGTTTGTTTAAAAATATATATACTTAAATGTTTAATAACTTACATTTTTACTTATTTATTGAGAATATGCAAATAGTTTAAGTATTATTCTTTAGGTGTTGTTAGTTGTTGTTATCTTTTTTCAAAATAGATTGAGCTTAGAAATTGCTTGTACTTTAATGAGGATTTTTTTTTCTGTAGGTCTTTGTAGAATGTAATGAAGGTGCAAGAAAAATGGAGAGGCTGGAAGAAATGTTTGCACTCCAAAGACAATTAGAATTCAAGGAATGTAAGGTATAAATACAACAATTTTTATTTTATTAATACTTAAAATTTTATATTTGAAGTTCTAATTTTAATCATTTTCTAATTAAATACAAACTTAAAACTTTTTTTATTCTGTTGTTTTAAAGGATATTTCATTTTATACTTATTTTAATTCTTATTTTAATAAATAAACATACTTTTCCCCCTAATCTAACATACCTTCAATGTTTTTGTATGAATATTACTAGCTATATAGACCATGGTTGGACAGGTTTTTTGGAATACGTTCCTTTATTCCTTTTTTTTTCTAGGAAATTTCCCTTTCTCCTCTTGACATCAGCACTCCTTATTAATTTATGATACTAAAATTCTATTTTCCAAAATTTTTTCAACTTTCCTCCCAAATGGTGATTTTTTCCCCCTCCGTCCTATTATTAGATAAAAAGAGTGAGAAAAAAGGAACCTTGCTGGCATTTCAAAGCAAAGAGAATTAATTTGTGGGAAAATCCTAATGTACCATCAACTTTTATGAAAATTACACATTTTATTTGTGTGGTTCACATTTTTTGTTATATTATGGGAAGCATGTAATTGTGAAACTTCTTTTTAGGTAGTATGTGTTTTAGAGTTTAAAATTTGTTCATTTTATGCAGTTATAGACTTGTTTGTTTTACTGTTTAAAAATAATTTTCTTCTATCTCTTAAGCATGTTTCATGTCTAAAAATGGCATAAAATACTCAATTTTCAATCATTATTATATTTAATCAGAAGTCTGAAATTCAGCAACACATATTTCTTTCTAATTTTCAGGTTATACCATTAATTTCTGCTTCAAGATGGCTTTTGAAGAAAGGAGAATTAATGAAATTAGAGTTTGATAAGAAAACATTTGGTCGCTCAAACCGTTGCATCCGTGTTCCTATTTATATTTTCCTATTCAATGATCTGTTAATAGTCACAAAGAAAAAAAAGTAAGCGTATTAATGTGTCTGTAACAAATAATTAATGTATTTGTAAATGTTTTTTCACAATTATTTTACTTTTAGTAATTTTACTATTGATAATAGCTCACAATGTTCATTTATGTTTTTTTTAGTGATGACAGCTATTCAGTTGTTGATTATTGTTTGAGAGAAAAAGTTTTAGCTAAGGCAGTAAATGCACAAGATCTTCAGCAACCTGTAGGTGTTCCAAATACATGTAGATATCTACTGTATCTCACCTTACTTAGCAATCATCAAGGCAGTACTGTTGATATGATTTTGAATTGTACATTATTGTAAGTAATAGAATATTTATTTATTTCTCTTAAATTATACACATGCACAAACATCTCTATTTTTTTACTAATTTACTTATGAACAGCATTTCATCGAATGCATTATAGGTTTATTTATTCATTGCTTAAGCTTATCATTAGTTATATTAAAATCAGTTGCATTAATGTTTAAATATTTTTAGTAAAATATGCAAAAAAAGTAAAGTACTTTTTTAAAGTGTATGTATGTTGATCAAGAAATATATTTGGTTGTTGTTGTTTTTTAATAAAAACTCCATTATTTGACTACAAAGCATTGGAATGAACATCGTTTGTAAAAAGAACTTTAAAAAAATTATTCAGTATGTTTTAAAATAAAAAAATAAAAGTTTTTTTAAAAAAATTCTTTTTTTCCCATAATGTTAAATATTTTTTAACCTATGAAGGAGTTAAAATTATTGTAAATTATATATATATAGAAAAAAGAGAAAAGCGACTCACTCACTGACTGACTGACTAATCACGATATCTCCGGAACTATTCAACCTACAGATTTGAAATTTGGTAGACATGTTCCTTTTATGGAGTAGAGATCAGCTAAGAATGGATTTTTCGCGAAATTCGAATCGCAAGGGGGTTAAGGGGCATTATAAATAATTGTTTCCATTTTCAAACTATTAGACGCACAGTCTTTATATTTGATAAATAGATTCCTTTCATATAGTAGAGATCCTCTACAAATTGAGTTCGGTGAAAATTGACCCCCAAGTGGCGTTGCGGGGGCTTAGGGGCCGTTATAGATAATTATTTCCATTTTTAAGCTATGAGATGCAAAGACTTTATATTTGATAAAAATATTCCTTTCATGGAGTAGATGTGGCTACAAGATGGGTTTTGGGAAAATAGTCCCCAAGTAGCGTTGCAGGGGATTAAGGGGAGTGATAGATAAATATTTTCATTTTTGAACTACTTGACCTACCAGCTTGAAAATTGGTAGGCATGTTTCTTTCATGGAGTAAATATCCGTTACAAAATGGATTTTGGGAAAATTGACCCCAAGGGGTGTTGCATGGAGGGGGGTTTAAGGGGAGATATAAATAATTATTCCAATTTTTAAACTATAAGACGTACAGTCTTGAAATTTGGTAAGCGGATTCCTCTTATAAGGTAGATATAAGCTACAAAATAAGTTTTGTGAAAATCGAAACCTAAGTGGCGTTGCGGGGCTTAAGGGGCGTTATAGATAATTATTTTCCTTTTTAAACAACTGGTCGTATAGTCTTGAAATATGATAATCAGAAGCCTTTCATGGATTAAAGATCCATGTTTTGTGAAAATCGACCCCTAGATAGCGTTGCGGGGACTCAAGGGGCGTTATAGGTAATTTTTTTTCCATTTTTAATTTATTAGACACAAAGTCTTCAAATTTAGTAAGCAGATTCCTTTCATAGAGTACAGTTCCCCTACAAAATGGGTTTTGTGAAAACAGATCCCCAAGTGGTGTTGTGGGGGCTCAAGGGGCGTTAAAGATAATTATCCCCATTTTTAAACTATTAAACGTACAGTCTTGAAATTTGATAAGCAGATTTCTTTCGTAGAGTAGGAATTTGGAGGAAATCAACTCTTGGGGGAGCAAGCGGTTACTGGGGTGTATTGACAAAAAAAAAACCTTTTGCGAACTGCAAGGACTATAATGGAATTTGGTTTGCATTTTTCTTTTGTTGAATTGAAATCCGGTAAGAATGGTTATTTTGGAAAACGACTCTCAACGGATTACGGGGGGGGGGGGGGATAGTAAAAATTTCGTTTTTTTCCCCCTGTTAGATTTAGACTTGAAATTTGGCTTGCATGTTCATTTTGCAGAGTAGAGATCCACCGAAAATTGGTTTTGCTGGAATCCACTTGGTTATAAGGTTACGAAAGCGCAAACATCATTCTATACTTCAATTTTAGAAAATACAAATTAGAGAAAATCTGCCCTTTCTTTTTTCCTTTCTTTCAAGAGACGACAAGTATATTTTTAATACAATCGAATTCTTAATGCACGACTTAGATATCAGCAATTTATATCTATATATATAAAGGAGAAAAGCGACTCAGTGACTGACTAATCATGATATCTCCGGAACTATTCAACTTACAGACTTGAAATTTGGTAGACATGTTCCTTTCATAGAGTAGAGATCCGCTAAGAACGGATTTTTTGCGAAATTCGAACCGCAAGGGGCGTTACGGGGGGTTGAGGGGCGTTATAAGTAATTGTTTCCATTTTTAAACTATTCAACGTACAATCTTGAAATTGGGTAAGCAGATTCCTTTCATAGAGTAGAGATCCGCTACAAAATGAGTTTGGTGAAAATCAACCCCCAAGTGACATTGCGGGGGCTTAAGGGCATTATATATAATTATTTGCATTTTTAAACTATTAGACGCACAGTCTTTAAATTTGATAAATAGATTCCTTTCATAAAGTAGAGATCAGATACAAGATGGTTTTGGGGAAAATAACCCCCAAGTGGCGTTGCGGGGGGGGGGAGTTAAGGGGCGTAATAGATAAATATTTTCGTTTTTAAACTACTTGACCAACCTGCTTGAAAATTGGTAGACATGTTTCTTTCATGGAGTAAATATCCACTACAAAATGGTTTTTGGGGAAAATGACCCACAAGGGGTGTTGCGGGGGGTTAAGGGGAGATATAAATAATTATTCCGATTTTAAACTATTAGTTGCACAGTCTTGAAATTTGGTAAGCAGATTCCTCTCATAGAATAGAGAAGGGGTGGCCAACCTTTTTGGGAAGCGTGCCACAATCTGATAAAAAGAATTACGCGTGCCACTTCCAACTTTTCCACCGAACTGAAAAATATACAAAAGTGAAAAAATGTTACTTATAGGCTTATTATGGGTTATTTACACCAAAACATACTTTTAAATGCAAGTTCTATGCAGTGAAAATGTAAAAAAAAATCGTATAACAAATAAAACAAAAGTAGAAACTTATATTTTATTGTTGATAAATTTTTACAGGATCAGTCAGTTAGCTAAGATACAAAATAAAATTAAGCAACTTGAAACATTTAATTTTAAATGATTACTAAGCAGTCTCTTAATGTGGCTTTTGAATCTGTAGTTTTTTACTGAATCATCTATGTTTGGATTAGTTCCTGAAGATGCTAATAAAATTAGGTGTGTTAGGTGCATATCAGTTAATTTTGAGCGATATTTTGATTTAATTACATTCATAACAGAAAACATTTCTTCACAAACATATGTTGATCCAAACCTACAACAATATCTGTCCGCTAAATCATGTAAATTTCAAAAATTACTTGGTGGCACAAATTTCCAAAATTCGATGTAATTCGGATCATTTGCGGTTAAAATAATTTCCTTATATTTGTTTTTCAGAGTAATATGGTGCTGGTGTAATAATTTCAATTTGTACCTGAGGTGGGTAACAGTTAATGTCTTGAAGAGAAATTGAAAAAGGATTAGTGAAAAGTTCAGTATTTTTTTATCATCTTTAAAACCCTCAAACCTGGCACTAAAAGAATCCTGCAAAATGGATATTAAATTTTTAAATCTATCATAGTTCGGAACATTACTAACTTTGGCAGGTAATTCCTGCATGAATGGGAAATGAGTTAATTTTTTCTCTCCAAAATCCAGACAAAAAAGCAAAAGTTTGTTCACAAAAGAAGATATATGTCCAACTAGGGTAGGAAAAATACAATTTTTTCCCTTTAATCTTAAATTTAAATTCTTTAAATGTTCCATTATATCAGTAAGTAAAGCTAAATCCTACAGCCAATTTTCACTCCTAAGGAGTGAGCATTAACTCGGCAGTTCATCGTTTTCTTCCAGATATTCTAAAACACATTCCCTCAAACTCCAAAATCTCACAAGTGAACTTCCTTTGGAAACCCAGTGTACACTACAATGAAGGAGTAACTCGCCATTTTCTTCCACTTCTTCGGGGGAAAAGAGTACGAAATCTTCGTCGATTCAGAGCACGAGCTTGTATTTTGTTGATACAGTGCACCACGGGGTCAACAATGAAAGACAAGTTTAAGTCCTTGGCACAAAGAGCTTCTTGATGAATATTACAATGATACTTGAAAACTTTTCTTCCCAAATAATTTTCAAGCAATGCAACAAAACCTTTTATTCTGCCAACCATGCAAGGCGCTCCATCTGTCAAACACTGTCTAATTTTGTCCATTCTACTTTGTTAATTTCAATTACATTTTTAAGTTCCTTAAAAATGTCTTCACCTGTAGTTAAAACTAGTTGGCACAAATCAAGAAGTTCTTCCACAGTATCAAAATTTTCGTTCGTGTAACGCACAAAGATGCTTAACTGCGCATTGTGTCTGTGATATCACAGCTTTCATCCAAAGTTAATGAAAAATATTTGCAATTTTGATGTCCAGAGACAATTTTCGTTCCAACGTCCTGGCCCATGTCATCTATATGACGCATGACGGTATTTCTGGACAAAGCTATTTTATCAACCATATTTTTGGCATTAAGATCACCGACATTTTGGGCAAAAATTAAAAGGCTACTTTTTATTATCTCCTCTCCGTCAGAATATGGTTTTTTCTTGTGGGCTAACAACAAAGAAAGTTCATAAGAAGCCTTCACCATGGTTTCCATTTCGTCATTTCTCTTCTGTAACAAAGATTGTTGGACGGCTAAAGATTTCTTTTTTTTTTATTGATGAATTCCGTTCGCAAATTTGATTTAACAGGATATTTGCTGTTGAAATCACTATGCAGTTGTTTGAAATGATGATCCAAGTTAAATTTTTTTGGAACTGCTATACAAATTCCACATATCAAACAAACAGGCTTGGAAGCATTTTGATGTGTAAACAAGTATTGTTCTTCCCAGACAATTTTAAAATCACGTGCTGCAATATCCTCTTCATAATTTCTTTTCGATGTCGAAGGTTTACTCATAAACATATTGAAAATTTTTAAAAATTTAAACAACTACGCTCAACACTAAAATCTAAAAGCAATTTTAGAAAACAAGAAAAGCTAAACGTCTTGCTAAACAGAGTTTAAAATCAACTGAGTCTGACAGCTAGAAACAATTTGCCAATGTTACTCTACAAATTTTCTAGGCTCCGAATCCTGCATTCTGATTAGTCATGGGTGCAAGTTCTCACTCCCTCTGTTTTACAAAGCGGTTACTTTGTGCAGATAGAATTACTTCTACCGTATCAACAACTGCGCTCCTAATATATTGCAGAATTACTTCTTGACATTACAGAAATCGTAAATAGCCAACATCTCCGGAAAAACCTTTTTATCTGACATCACGCTGACAGCCAATAGCTATAAACTTCAGCCCTGCGCAGGGAAGCTGAAATTTGAATGGAAATCTGAGGTGTTAAAAATTAACTGCCCCCGAGAGAGGGTGACTTTTTGGGCAGTTTCGACCGTCCGAGAGAGAGAGTGAATTTATTTGTTTATAGTCTCACGTTACTCAACACTTTTCTCGGAATGTTACAAAGCAATAGAATTGTAAGTTTTGGAGCATGATCTTATTTTTTTTCTTTTAATCTTTACATATTTTCTAAAAACAATTTTTTTTATTGTAATTCAATTAATTTAGTAATATTTTCACAATAATTTTGTAATTTTTCAAAAAGCCTTCGCGTGCCACAGTTACGACCCCCACGTGCCACGGGTTGGCCACCCCTGGAATAGAGATACGCCACAAAATGCGTTTTGTGAAAATAGACCCACAAGTGGCATTGAGGGGGCTTAAGGGGCGTATATTTTTCAATGCAATCGCATTCTTAATGCCAGGACTTAAATATCAATAATTTATTCATATATATAACCAGCAAAAATTTATAAAACGTCATGAAATACCCAGCGAAGTGGGCGGGTAACAGCTAGTTTATATATATATATAAAGCAGTTTTGTAATTTTTTTTCTTTACTTATTTTTTAGGAGTGAAAGAACACGTTGGGTAGAAGCAATTCATAATGCTCCTCAAAACAAGCCTTTTGAAGTGTGGGATTATGGTAAAAACATTTTAAGAATTATTTTTTTATTTCTTTAATGTAAAGTAAAACATCTAAATGTCTGCTGTATTAAAATTCCTCAATCACAATTCTATTATTTACTTAAATAAATTATAGTTTTAAAAAAAACTAAAAAACACGATTTTATACTGAATTGAACAAAAAAGGAAAAAAATAATTCTTAATATAAGAATAAAATAATTAACGAGAAAATTACTGTCATTGGGGTAAAAGCATGGGGTGCTTTGTACTGCATTTTTACACTAACTCGAGATGGAAGTTTTAGAAATTATAACAACTGAATATTTATAGAACACCCCACGCTTTTACCCCAAAGATATTTATTTCCTTGTTAATCATTTTATTTTTATATTAAGAATTATTTGTTTACTTTTTTGTTCGATTCACAATAAAAGCGTGTTTTTTAGTTTTTTAAACAATCATTTATTCATTGTTGAATTTATCCTTGAGTTTGATATTTGAAGCTGGAATTACGTGGCTGTGGAATTAGTCTTGCTCTTCAATGGATATTAATTAACGGGTCTGAAGTGTATTTATTCTCTCCATTTACAGGGCCTCAGATGAGTCCCGTATCGTTATATTAGATTCCGTCTCTGTAGAACAGGCCAAACAAATATAAGTGTGTTAAGAAGAAAAAGTTCGAATAAAAAAAGATATTAATGTACCATGTTTTTATAACGGACTAAAAATTATAAAATTCCTCCTTTTCTTTTTTTTCCCTCCACATTTTCATGCATTGTCATCCACTTCTGAGCTATGGTCCAAATTTCAAGTCTAGCTCATCCGAAAGTCACACAGTTTAAAATCATTAAAAAATCCACCCGGACAGACATTAAAGAAAGTGAGTTAATAAAAACATGGTTATTTTTTGTTTCAGTCATTTTTTCACCTTTTAAACGTATTGCTATAATGTTAATTTGTATCATCACTTCTAAGCGTATTGCTTTATAAAAATAAAAAATATTTAGCAGTTAGAACCTAAATTATCTTTTTCACATGCACATTTTTTTTATTTTCATTTTCAGAAAAATGTTTATATTATGATTAGAAATTGCTAACACACACCACCTCTCCACTTTCTCACATAAAGAACACTTTTTTTTGTTTTATTTCTATAAACCGCAAGTGTATTTTATACTTGCATATAATTAGCTTTAAATTCAAAACACTCGCCTTAGTATTACACCTTATTCTTTTAGTCGCTAAATCTGAAATTAGTCGCCAAATCTGGAAATGATGTATGAAATTAGTCGCCAAATCTGAAAATGTTGTGTGGAATTAGTCATCAAGTATAAAAATGGAAAGTGCAATAAGTCGCCAAATCTGGAAGTGGTATATGGAATTGTCGCCAAATCTGATTATCCTTATTCCTGACAATCCTGAAAGGGATAATAGAACAAAATTATGAAATTATGGTATTGTCATCTAGCCTTGACAAGTGCGCGAAATTTCGAATTAATCTGACCTTTTAAAGTGGGTAAAAATCGAGTTCCAAGATTCCATTACATGCAAGTGAAACTTATAAAAGCGTATTAATAAATAAACTGTGTTAATGTTTCCAGCATTTTTTCCTCTCATTTTCTTATACTTTTCATAACAAACATTAACTTCATATCTCATATAATTTAGATACTCTAAAAAAAATTTTCAGAATATTATTGTTTGCCAATGCACTACAGTTGTTTGGAAAATCAAATTGTTAATATCTTTTTGAATTAGAAATTAGAACCTCTACTTGTGTAGTGAATTGTTGCTGAAATTTTTCAAAACCACTTATTGCAATAAGATATTCTAAGCATACAAATCGAATCTAAAAGTTTGAATTATATCATGACCTACATATCTAGGTTTAATTTAATTTACATTGTTTTGGAAATTTATAAGTAATTAAGATTTAAAAATTAAATATTAGTGCAGGTTGATTATAACTTTTAAATACTTCTATATGCATTTTTATGTAGTTTTTTAGTAAAATGTTTAAATATTCACTATGTGTTTTCCAAAAAAAAGCAAATTTTATTACAAAAATTTACTGTAAAATCAGTCTCAAAGAGTTAAGGAATCAAAATGTAAAATTTCTTTTTCAAATATTTTTTTTAACTTTAAATGTACAAATTTTGATCTAGAAAATAAAGGAAGATCAAAAGAGAGAGAGAACTTAAAAAAGATGGTCATTTTTAGAACACTTGTGCCTAGCAAATAGATGAAGTAGGAGCTTTTAAAATATCAAGTCCCTTAAGAAGCTCAATCAAGGTTCCTTAAAATTAATTGAAATCGAAATTCCTTATCAATTAATAAAATTGTGAAGATTTATTATACTGAAATAAACTGTATTTATACAAAAAATAGTCTAATATTCCCTGTTCAATCCTATCTGTGTGTTTTGAAATTTGATAGGTAAACAGAATAATTGCAAATATATATTTATTATATAAAATTTGCATTTAATTTTGTGGAAAATTTTCAGAACAAATGTCACCCTTTCCTGCTTTTATCCCCTGATTACTGCACAATAAAAAAACCTTTACAGGAGTGCATTTGTATTTGTACATATTTAATAATTATGTCTTAGTTTTTTAATAAAAATATTTTTTGATGTGAAACAGTATTATTTACTGTAGTAATGTTTTATTTTTATTTCTTACTTTAGCTTAATGCATCTATCTCATTTCATATATTAATTAAGAATCATCTATGTTTTTTAGATTGTCCTCAAGTACAATGTGTGAGAAGTTACATAGCACAACAACCAGATGAACTTTCTCTTCAGGAATCAGATATTGTTACTATAAGCAGAAAAATGAATGATGGTAAGTAGGTTATTGCATTTTGTGCTGTAAAACTATAGAAATTTCTTTGTTCTAACTATATTATTCAGTTGGTTTTTTCATAAATTTTAAGCTTCAGTTTTAAATCATCAAAAAATATTTTTATAAAAGAAATTAGTTTAGTTTTGTAATAATTATTCTAATGATTTTTCTTCTTAAAATAGTAAATTTTATCTTTTTAAGATAATGTTTGTAGCCTTATAGTAACAAATTAAGTGCAAAAGCCTGGAATATCTGAATCATGCACCATGTTCTTTTCTTATAAGAAAAATATGGTATTTTTGTAAACAAATAGTCTAAAAATTGAATGTGAATGTTTTGCATTTCATCAAATAAAATTTTAAATATAAACGTATGATATATAAAATAAACTTATTTTGGTAAGTGTCCTGATGAATTTCTGTTTATTTTTTGTATACCAATATATTCATTCGTTGCTCTTTTGTCTTGTGGTATTAGTTACAGAATTACTCTTGATTTCTAAAGTTATATGGGCTTTGATATAACAAATAGTTGAAAGTAGTATTTCTTATTATAGTTACTTAGTGTGCTATTGCTTTTCTTACGACAAACAAATTATATAGTATTTTGTGTCTAGATTTTTAAAAGAGAACAAATGCCATAAAATCTCTGCTATATTCATCTCTTTGAAAATTTGAATATTCCTTTCACTCTTAAAAGCAAACCACCTTTTTTCTATATCTTTTTATACATGTTTCAGTTCTTATACTAGCATTAGAAACCTTTTCATCTAAAATGTCCTGACTTTTTATTAAATTTCCCTTCAGGATTTACTATTAATTCTGCAGAGTTTTTAATTTTTTTAAGCAAATTTAGTTTAGTATCAATGGCTAGCCTTTCTTTTAACTTAAAACTTGTCCTGCTGCAGCTGGGATGATCACTCTTTCTAAATTTAATTGTTTTAAATTTTTCATTTGAAGTATTGCATTTGAAAGTATTTCCACTTGGATGCATATTAAAAAGAGAGTTTTTCCCTCCTGTAAAAATTTTTTTTGACAAAAATTTTCAATTGTCGGGACATTTGTTGTATATTTACACATTTTCATTGTCAAAATTAGGTACATTAATTTCATGAAAATATCACTTAAAATGTTTTAAAATTAGTCATAAGCTTATAAATAATATTTCTGTATGTTTTATTTTATGTATAAAGAATTTAAATTTTAAATTAACTAATTGTAGGTTGGTACGAAGGGCGAAGATTGAGAGATGGTCTTCAAGGTTGGTTTCCAGCTTCTTACACAATGGACATTCCATGTTCAAGAGCTAGAGCATCTAACCTCAAACAATGTTACAGATTACTTATGATGTCTCAAACACAGTAATCTATACTTTTCCTGCGAGATCAAAATGCGGTCATTTTTATTTTCTCATAAATGTATAAATCTTTTTATATAAAACCAATATTTTGTAAAAAAATACATTAAAAATTATTATTTTTTAAAAATTTTTGTTTTTTCTAAACATATTTTTGCTTATTCGAAGAGCTTTAATATGTAAATGGATTAAATTTGTTCCTAGGTGAAATTTGAATTTTTAATGCTTATTTTATGTTCTCATAAGTTAAACAGACAAAATAAAAAAAACTATTAATTAGACAAAATTATAAATGTATTGCATGGATAATTTCTACTTCAACTTAAACTTCGAAAGTGGCATATCTGAATTTTTTTTATACATGATAACATTTGGTTTTTGAAAAGATATTTTTGGAGATATGATAAAATATGACTTGACTTAACTTTATTCTTGTGTATATATTGTTAATGGTACATATGCATTGATATAAGTATATTGTGCATGAAGTAAATTGAAAGTGCAAATAATTTTTTTCATTGTAAATTAATAAGTTTTTATGTTAGTATTATTGCTTTTCAATGAACTTATGCTTATGAACTTATTTTCTCATCACTACATTTTGTCTTCATAACATTATAGAATTATTGTAAAAAGATTGTTTATTTCTCTATGAAACTATTTTTGATGCTCATTGTGTTAGTGCAATTAGATATAAATAACCATCTGTTGCAATGCAAAGTGTCTGCTGTGGATTTTTTTATTTGGTTTTCCTATTATATTTTGTAAAATACTGCTTTGAAAGTATTCAGTCATATTCAGAATGCTGTACATAGCTAAATGTTTTTGCTTTTGTTATTGTTGTTTGTAAAAGATAAATGCATTTATTGTGCATTTAAGCTCTGTTTTTATATGCTAAAATTTTATAAGTTTTAGTGAATAAAGGTTTTTATCAATCATTTAGTCCTTATTATTTTCTTGATAATTTGAAACAATTATGAAAGATTTCTTTAAATTTTGGATTAGGTAATAATTTCTAGAATAATATAATTTTTTTAAAAAAATTCTGATTTGGCAAATAAATTAAGGAAAAATCATTCTTAAAAATTCTGGATCATAAGTAATAATTAACTCATTAATATGTTCATTTTTTCAACAAATGCATCTGTTGTGATGGAAGCATCAACATGATTTTTTAAATACTCAAGGATTTATAAAATTGGGCTCCTGGAAAAAAGTATTCACTGACAAATTTTAATTTATCAAATAAATCTATGCCATCTTGCAAAAGTACATTAAACCTTTCACATCATTTAAGAATTGCATTCATATAGCTTTCTAACATTATCAGAATTATGTAAATAATATTATTAATTGTAAATAAATACAAATTTAGTTAGAAATAAAAAAAAGCAATCTCCTTGTATTCAATTTTATTTTAATAATGAAATAAAGATTATGTTTAACAAAGAATTTCTTTTGAAAATGCAGAATATAGTTACATCAGTAGTGGTTCTCAATTTGTAAAGTTTTGTAAAAGTTGAATCATTCAAGACCTCATAAAGTGACACTGTTTCTATAAACCTTTAGCTGAACCACAGACTCAACCTGCGGCCCACTGAACTTGTATGAGTGGTTTTTCATGACCCAATACACCAAAAAATTCATTGATTTAAGAATAATATATTGATAATCTGTCAATTTTTGTTTTGCAGTCAATGTTGTGCTAGTGCATATTGAGGAAAATTTCATTTAAAAAATTTCAGCTGTGTATTGGTTAGTAATAACACATAACAGTGAAATAACAATTTTGTGTGTGAAACTAATTTTAACCATCTCTCAGGTCTGAAGTGTCTTCCAAATGAAAAATATCGGACAAAAATAGTTTGTTTTAAGAGGATTGAGAAGCTAACTATTTTGTAGTAAAAAAAAAGCATGGGGTTCAGTGTTTGATCTGCTGCAAAAATCTTACATTAAAAATATATATATATTTTTCATCATTTTTACCATTAAATCCATATTGTTCTATATTTTCCTCAAGGGTGATGAAATGTCATTTTTCTTTTTAAAAAAAGCTTTGCAACAGCAATATATATATATATATATGTTCATGGTCATGTTACAAGATGCAGTGATAACAAAAGGTATTGTATGAAATTTGTTATTTTTGGTAAATACATGAAATTGCTTACTTGTGAAAAATTGTAAAGGGATGTTTTATAAATACTTTTCATGTACTGTTTGACACATTCAGTAATAAAAATCAAATAATTTCAAAAAAAAATCTAGCTCTTTGGTTCTAACTTTATCAGAGGTATTGAAGACATTGCAAAGCATATTTGTAATAACTTAATTATAGACAAAACAAAACGAGTACTTCAGCTTGGCTTTTGATTCCAGCAACATCATAATGCTGTGATGCAATAAAATCGAATATTGCATAATTTTCCAACTTTGGAAAGGACTAAAAGAAGGATATTTCTCCAGAAAACTGTAAAATTATTTCTACTTGTATAACTGCCTCGGCCAAAAAATTTAAAAGTAGATTTAAAGTAAATTAAGAATACATATATGCTCTTGTTCCTAAGAAACCCCTGGCACTTGAAACCAGTAATATTGTCAAAACTGGTTGGTGTATTAGTTTGTAATTAAACTGAGCTCTCTGTGATCATTTAATGAATATGAAAAACAATAGCCACTGGGTAGTTATTTTTAAAGAAAGAAGAGGAAAAGTAGTATGTTAAGTTTTAGGAACAAACTTGGAAATTAATATAAAAAAGTTTGCTAAATTTTTCTCTCTTTCACTTCAGCATCTGTGTGAATTGTTGCATTCCAAAATAAATTATCTGAAGAATACATGTAGAACTTGCTTTTAAGAAAAACTTGTAGCAGTTACTAGCATGATCTAAATGAGATTGTAAAAAAAAGTTTCGTTAATTTTTCTGTGAAATAAATAAATACTTAGACTTATAAAAAAATTTTCATTGATCCCTATTTTGCAATTTGCTTAAAGTAGCTCTCAGGAGTATGATGTCTTGCAAAAAAAAAGTTGAGTGACTGTTTTGTGCAGTCTTGGCAGTCATGTTTTTTTAAGAAATATTCCAAAATATATGCATATATTACACCTAAACTGATAAATAATCATCTTGCAATGTAACAGAAATTTTAATATTGTCATATATATTTCAGTTTTCGTAGAATTTTTTGAAAGTGTCT